>JAIUND010003003.1:0-18360 GCA_034699125.1 Gisinianus flammeolus | reverse complement strand
TTTTGTCAAGTTGGGCATGCGATGGATAAATCCATATGTATTCCTATGCTTGCAAGGCGATGCTCAATCTTGCCCGCCCTATCCTTTTGGAAGCCTTTTTTCAAGACTAATTATCCATTATAATTAATTGACATTAAAAGTAACAGAGTTGAGATATCGATAGATAATGAATTCGCCTTTCATTTGATATATTCACATTTCCAATATCTTAAATACAAAGCGCGTAACAATGGAAATAATTCACTGCTCAATCTTGCCCGCAGCTCCTCTATATTCGAGAAAACAAATACATCTCTGAAAACCCAAGAAAGTCAAATAATTTTGCCATTTCTAAACTACATTTCTACAGCTGGGAATTTCATATTGAACAATATGTGCATGTGCTTTCTTACAACTTTTGATAAAGACTGTTTAGTTGGTTCCTTCGATAAAAAAATACATACCGGATAAGGATAAACTGCTATTGGATTCCCTCTCAAACACATGGCCTATGTGTATATGTATGTATGTATTTTTCAACTTTCAAAACTGTTCTAAAACTCCATACAGAGAACGCTTCCCAGCAACCTTACATTATTGGAGACTCGCCAACCAACTCGCCTATCTTAATGGGAAATGCTGTGAACATTTTGCAATCTAAAGTTTATGACATGCGTTTAGAATATGTGGGCTCACGGTTTGAATTTTCCATTTCCTCCATAAATATTTGTCTACTAACATATACAAACTTGTACTGATATCATGTTTGAATGTTAAATTAATACAGAATTTTCATCAGGACCAGACACTCTGAATACGAATGTGGAATTCCAAGTAAGATAAACTTCCATTATTTGGGTAGGTGCATCAGATTCATATTTAGATTTGGGACTTTTTATCTAATGAAAGTCCCTACAGTACATGCCACCGTAAACGTAAACCATATGAGATGATTCACTGTGGTTTTCTTTCCTTTTCTCTCCGAGGTTTTACACAAAAAACCAAGCTTGATATACAGATAGTAGTCAAGTTTCATTTCTTTTTACAATGTGTACTCAGCAAACTTCAGAGCTTATTACACTATTCTCGTATTTGCTAAAATCATGTGTGTCATTGGGTTATATACACATATATTGCATACATGAACTATGACTCATTCACTGCTAGTCGTGTGATCGCAAGCTTAACATTATTAATTAGCTGTACTCATTATAAATTGTAACTTCGCAGATAGATTGGAAGTAGGGAGCCAGTTTTTGAAATAATCTATTGCTTATTGCTGAACAAATAATATATTTCGATTTAGCACTAATGGAATATTAAATGAGTAAGTACATATACCAAGACAGACATATTCAATAATAGTTCTCTGTAACAAGTAATATAGATATTCTCTCGATCTCGATAAAAATACTGAACGTAGTAGACGGACATAGTAGTAGAGAGAGAGAGCAGAAGAGATTGAAGGCAACAACAACTTTATTCAGTGCTTTGGGATGGCGCGACATGTGCGTAGGTGTGGATTGTTGTAAAGATGATGACACAGTCAAGGTTACATGCAGTCATTGCTTTTTTGAAACAGAAACTTACTTATGATGTTCTTTATCTTTACCATGAATGTACAATATTCTAGGTTGCATAGATTTTGTTGCAGAGCAAAACGAATGTGTATAGCCAAAAATTAATATCCACCTCCGTTTTAATATCTGTATTTCTGCTACTAACAATTCTAACTGATTTTTAACGTTCACATCTTAAGCCTTGCGTGGAAATTGTTTTTTCTTATAAAAAAAATTTAATTTAAGAGACTTGAAATATAGAGAACATCCTGTTAGCAATAATCGAAATACGTAAATAAAGTGAATCTGGGTATTTATTAAACGCTATTTAAATTCGCATGGGTTGCCTTGAAGTTGAAACAGAAAGTCGAGTATATGTATTATGTTGCTATATAGTTAAATTATTACATTATTCAATGTCAGCATGTGTTAATTGGACTTTCGTGATTTAGTCATGATGAGGAAATAACTCTAACGTAAAATATTTAAGTAAAATGATAGAAACCTTTTTAAATCATGACAATCTTGTTAATAAAGTCAGTTGAAGTTATATGCATATACTTTAAAAGTATTACTTTTACATTCCTTGAAAATGTTCTACACTTGATAAATGAAAGACCCTTTATACAGATATATTTACAGTTTTGACACATGTATCTGTAGACAAGAATAATTTACTTTTAATTTCTTATCTGTATGCATGGTTATAAAATAAATCTATGATTGGGATAATTAAAACTCAAATGCTTAACTCAGAGTAAGTATAAGAAACTCTATACAGCGCGTATAGAGTTTACACAGATGTGCAAATTTTACACATGCGTAAGTTACGTCTTTTGGCAACTGATACAATGATGACGGCCAATTCATTAACTTTATCCATCTTATAAGGTGTCTTTGTATTCTACCTGTGTACTATGTAGCTACGTATTCATTATACGACGTGTCATGTTTTTATAAAATATCAATGTGTGGACTCAAGAATTACATGATCAAGAGCTAGCTATAAGTTCAAAAACAAATACTACAGGTAAACAGAGAAATGGAATTTTTTAAATGGATTACCAACCTTGTCAAGTGGCATAACTTTTTTCCCACTGCTTCCTCCATGAATCTTTCGGCCACCAACAATTGTTTTGACGAAATCATCGATAAACGAACCATCGGCTCGTTTTTCATTCCTGGGAGTATCGTCGCCCATTCCATGGCCAATAATCTCCGCTACTTTCAGGATACCCGGTAGTAGTTTCGCCACATCTCCGGGTAAAAACCCACCAGCGCCTTGAATCGCATTTATTAAACCACTCAGGCCACCTCCACCTCCACCGCTTCCTCCACCTCCCAAAAGACCAAGAACACCTTCAACCATTGACATGTCAACTTTTTGAACTCGATCTGGATCGCCATCATCTCTTTTACTTCCACCACCCGTAGCTTTTTCCAGTTGATTATTCAACTCCTTCTTCACTTCGTTCTTGATTGCTTTGAAGAAGCCTTTAAATGCCATGATTTCACTGTTAATTACTCCAACAACTCGTTTGTACCGTTATATAATTAATTCACAATGGGAATATTCCGTATATTCTCGGTTCACTTTAAAATCTTTCACACACACCACACATACAAAATTTATGATAAACAGTTGAAGCTGCTCTTCGGTATAATTGTTTGTTGATTTAATAATACAACCTTCGTATTATCCAGCAGATCTATAGAACAAATAAAACCACAAAATTTAGATTAGTATTCCCAATAACAGAATATATTGTCCATTTAATTATGAATTTAGCATGAGAATCACACCACAGCTAGATCAGCTTCGTCTGAACGCTGCAACTATATAGTCATGCAGTATAGAATGTTTTCTCAAGATCAATGGCAAGAAAAAAGATTGAAATCATCAATATAAATGTGACTATGACAAAGAAAAGGGATCGTATCGGCAATTCTAGTTTCACAGATATTGCGTTTGAAGAAAGTTCTCGGCTATTTGTACAAAAGTGTGCGAAGAAGCGAATTTGCGAGTTTTTACTTGCAGAATTGAATTACTTTTCATAACAAATCCTTGATTTCGCTTATTGCTACTCCGAGTACTCCGACTTCAGCACTTTTTAATAATTTTGTAATAATTAACTTAAAATACTTGTATATATATCCGACACTTGGAATTTTCAGGGTTTATAGCCCGTGGTTTCTTCTGTATGAATATGCAAAAAAAGTGAAAATGCCGATACGATCCCTTTTCTATGTTACGGTCACAAAAAAAAAATATTGCAGAGAATATAGAGAACAACAATAATACATAAATAATAATAAAATAACACAGTGATTATAATTCAATGGAAAAAAACACAAGATGCGAGTACTCTATCAAAACAAATGACAAGTACAGTAGAATGACAGATGAATTCAGTTGCCTTATAAGGTTGACATAGATAAATTGATTCTCTTTTGACCGTCTGCAATAATTGTATACATACCTATGTATAATATATTATGTATTAGAAGAAAGAGATCTGAGAATGAGATTAAAAAATCTGTTTTACTTTGGTTTTGAGATTCAAAGAGAAACTCGCAGGGAGCTGTGAAGCTGTCGTCGCACGTGTGTTCAGTGAATAAAAACAATCGCCAGTCTATCTGTAGTTTGTTGAATTAAATTAATAATCACAAAGATGAATTCACAAAGAGAAATGATTTCAAAGATTGAAGATTGGAAAAAATCTAAATCTAAATTTATGAAGTCCAAAATTCAATTTTTAATGTAAAACCAAGGTTGGTCTGTAGTGAAACTGTTTTTACTGCAGTACTTTACTTATTGTGAGCTCTCGACAGACAGTCTCGACCAGAGCCTCGCGTATACAAAGGCGGAATTTCTTTCTTTCGTCTTTGGACTTACTGATTGTGAGACTCTCGAATCAGACTGTGACTTTCATATTGTGTAAAAGTAAAAATCTTGATGTCGTAAATGTGGCTAATGTTAGTACACTGCATCGTTATTTTTTGAAGGCCACCAAATCTACGTATCTCTCCTCATACATCTCTCTGTAATACTCTCTTCTATTGATTCGCACATAGTTCAAGTTAGGTATGTACAGACTAAAGTGCTCATCGACTCTCCGATGTGCAACTATATAGGCGAGACCGCAGCAGATGAATATCCCAACATCCCAAGGACTCTTGTTTTATTTAAATATACACACAAATAGGCGTATAAACCTAATAAACCATATTGCAAACAAATCTGGAGCTTTTCAATCTGACCATTTAAAGCTGCGTTCATGCTTTTATGTAAACAAAATATTAATCAGTTGAGAATTATATGAGGTTCAATTTTTCTTACCATGCATCAGCTTATATATTCTCTTGTATTATGTAATCGCAATGCCGGAAGTAAATAAATATAGTGCAAGTTTAACACGAGTACTTTGCAGCTTTCGCCAAAATCCAAAAAATATCAATTCTTCCGGTTGATTAAATATAATGAAAGGTTACAATTTAAAGACTATATATTTTGAGTATTTTGACTTTGACAATACAATATATAGTTACTAACTTGGAGAAACACTACTCCTATATTCACTGAAGTAAAACTTGTTTCAACACCAACTGTTATCTGTTTATATTATTTTTATTTTGGGTATAGTTTATTATAGTAAAGACATTTTCGTAGGGGGGAAACTTGAAGACAGAAGTATGTAGAAGAATAAAAACATGCCAAGTCAATATGAAACTAAGGAGGTTGAAAGTGAAATGAAAATGTATGTCACAGAGATAGAAAAAAAACCGAAAAGTACCGAATTCGCCAAATAGGTCAAATTGCGTCACATCCTCAAAATGATGAGATGTGATCCGTTTCATTTTTTTTAACTAGGTTTTGTTGTTTTGGTACATACATACCTACATAAAAATGTACCTATCCTGGATGATATAATGTATAGAATGGAAGCATATTTACACTTAAAATTGACGATTTTTTACGATCTTGAAAGTTATATACTTTGTTTTACTCTGCGGGTATTACGATCGGAATTGAGTCATCAGTGCCTAACTTTTATGCATATACACCCATATTACCCATCTCCGAATGGAAAAGCCAACCAATATCTGAGTCATGCCCACATGAAGTTGAGTAAAACAGAATGATGGCTTATATACATACACTCATTAGTCAATTTTCCTGGGCGTTTCTCACTATATACGCAATTACGTGTTAAAAGGCATTTTGTTCTTCCTTTTTACGGAGTCAATTAGATTTCTACTATATACATGAAATGTATCACACTGCACACAAAATAAACCAATTGGTTAATAATTTTCTAAAGACCATAATATTTCCGAGACAATACATTTCGAAATTCTGTTTTAAAAGTCAGTTTAATGTTTCTGGGTCTAATGGATGGGTCAAGGTTTGGAAGTACATAATTGGAAGACATGCAAAGGAGGTAGCTCGATCTGACATTACATCATTTAAATTCCACTGTGTAAAACCTTACTGCATGGCGTGACGCTAGCTGTTCTCGGACACTGAAAATTAATTTCGGACGTTTCACATATTGTGCCTCTACGAATTATATTAGTCAGGGCTGGCGTAATTTTATTGTTTTTATTGTATTTCCCGAATATTGCTGATCCGATATAATCGGATTTTCAGAAACTGGTAACCACATTTATGCAGTGAATGTTTGTTTCCCTGTCTATTTACAAACTTTAAATTTTTACAGGTATACCGTATATACATTTATTGGTCATTACAATAAAACATAAAACTTATAGATTTACACATAATCTAGAAAATATAACCCACCGTTTTCAGAGGCATTCAGTGAATTTAAAGTTTCATCTATGTAAACAAATAATTAAATTGCACCCTAAATCCGGGTCTCTTTAATTAAAAGTAAAAGGACTAAAAGAGACAATTAATTAAAATTTCCTTGTTGTCACGGGTAATTAAAATCCGTGGCAAAGTCCATGGACAAAAAAGCTGTCATTGTCCGTCCTGACCTTGCGTTTAGGGAGGAGGCGAGAAAAAGATGAGACATATATATATAGGGCCTTGTAAATAATGCGAGCAGGTTCCTTGATTTCGAATTCCTATTTCGTTGACTTTTGGACGATCTGAATCTGACGACGCTAATTCAGATTTGAGTCCGGATTTCTACTCTCTCCCATGTATAGTAACAATATGTCCGTACATAGTTGAAGATGACTTTCCATCCTAAACAATACATTGATTAAAGATTAAACATACACATATATAGGACTGTTTCACGTTAGTTAGTGAAGCTCTCAAGATGCCTAAACGTAAAAGCAAGAGAAAGAAGGGGAAGAAGGGAAAGAAGAAGGGAAAAAAAGCCCCAAAGGTAATACATAGCTTGACTGTTGCATGAAGTACGAAATTGAAATCAAAGTTTTGAGTTGAAATTTGGATACGTCGTAATACTATGCTAATACCGATTTCTCTAAATTTAGCTTCCTCCAGTTCCCCCACCAATTCACACTTTAACGGAATTGTACAACAAGCTGTTGGAAAAAGTTGGGCATCTAAATGAAATGAGGATCAAGTCCAGGAAAAAACGTCTTGAAGGCTGGTTCATGACTCGAGAAATGTCCAGTCTGAAAAGTGACAATCAAATTTATCATGATTATTTGGAAGACAATATCAATGAATTGCATGAACTCATCATAAGTATCATGTAGGTCATTTGAAATACATATATATAGCTGCATATGTATTCCATTTTCTTATTCTTCTTCTTGATTTCAAAATACATACATACTACAAAAGTACAATTCATTTTATTACAATCCACACATGTGCAGGGACAGCATTGAAAGAGAAAAAGCATCAATTCAAAAGGAAATTGACAGATTGCTAGCAGAGTTGGAAAAACGTCATGCTGCAATCCTGAAAAGAACTGAAGAATTAGAAGAACAACTGGCTCAAACACGACTGGAATTACAGGAATTTGAACCGCTCATGTAAATTGAGATAGACTTTCCCCGTTAAAATCATAATGCTACAACTGAATGTATAAATTACTTTCCATTTTAAACTTAGTTTATACCATATTCACAACGTTACAAATTCCATTGCATTCCAGGCAAAAACTGGCTAAAATGCTGGCCAGACTAGAACAGCTAGCAAAAGAAATTGCGGAAGCGGAATTGGAAGCAGATATCAAAACCCGACATTTGAAGAATCAATTTTTATAGTACGTTGACCGGAGATTTATTTCACAATTCACTATGAATTCATAAAATACGGGGAGTAATGTAATTTTGAATTTTGTCTTTAATTGTGTATAGTGAGCGTGGGAAATTACATAAACATTTAGAGAAGCAATTATTTGATTTGATTCAAAATTGTCGTTCCTACATTATGCCTATACTGTGGTATCATATGCGTCGAACACAATTCCAAAATGGTTGTGCAAGATGGAAATTAGCAAAAGCTGATGCCAAAAATATTGTAATTATTATTAATAGATTCACACATCTATAATGCCAAATAGTTCCTACTTTTTCTCCCTCCATTGACATGCAATGTTTGATGAATTATTGACTTTATAGCGATTAGGGGAACAAAGAGACGATTTGATGTTGAAAAGAAAACTGCTGTCACTCGAAACAAGCTACATTGGAGTGGACTGGGCTATTTTTGTAAGAATAAAAATAAATCAATAATTAAGTTGTTAGTTAGTACAAATCATTTACATAATGTAAATGTAAGGTGTATTTACTTTATATGCTTGACGGTTTTTAGAAATTATCAGAGGCTCAACTTGAGCGACGAAGGAAACAAAAGGAAAGCCGTAAAATTGTAAAGCCACCTCCAGAAGAACCGCCAACAGAATTGGCATTAGCATTCAATATTTATTTAAAGAAACGTTTAACGGCTTTCCAAGAAGCCAAGAAAAGGAATGCTAAAGCTAAAAGACTTGAGCTTGAGCACAAGGAAAGTATGAAATTAAAAGAAATAGATGATTCAGAAGGTAAAAAATACACACGAATTTCTCATTCCTTATATGTAAAATAAAACCAACGCATTTTCACAATATACTTACCTGAGATACTTCTTTGTGCTCACGAAATGTAAACATGCAGGCAGGACTGAATTTCCAGGAGAAATGGATGAGGAGCTTGAAGATGAATGGGAAGACGTTGAAGAGATTGGCGGAGAAGGTTGGGATCCATTCGGTCCGAGGAAGAAGCATAAGAAACATCGACATCATAAACCTAAATACTATTCAGCTCCAGGTGAAGATGAGGATGAAGGGGAGGAAGGTGAATATGGGGAAGAGGGGGGTGAGAATAGCACAGGGTCCTCTTATTCATCATCTGAAGAAGAAGAGAGTGATGGCGATGGTGATCATGACGATGATTCCGATCCGGGCGAAGAATGGGGGAAAGTTGTCACTAGAGTTAGTAAAGCGTCAACATCCCGTGTCAATGACGACTGACTTTCAAACTAAAAACTTTTGTACGTAAATTGATGACTTTTCCTTGTTAGTACAAACCACTCACAATATGTACCTACAAAATAATCCTTTAAGTAAAGTTCAAAATTATTCTACACAAAGATCTCAAAAGAGACGAGGGAAATAACAATCTAAAACTTTTCCACAGTACAAATGATGATGACGTGATTTAGTTTCAATTCATATACTCATTTGATTTTTTATTATTACGCATTTACAAAATTCTGTTATTTTCATTTTGTGTGTATACTCTGTATACATACAGTAAACACATTTGAAGTATAATTGTTGATAGACTTCAATCCCACATGGGTTGGTTTTCATTTTACAGATTGTATCGTCCAGCAAATTGAAATCATATAGCACCATCAGTTTTCATTCAAAATACATTTATGTATGTATTTATAAATACATTTACAATTTCCAATTTTACAACACACCATTACATACTATGTACTCATGTACCAAGTCAAATTTTTACAAAAACACTCGTCTTAATTATTATTATGCATTAACTTATGATGACTCGCAATCATTTTCAAAATTGTTATTACATATTTATTTACGTACTTATTCATTAGACTTATCTATCAAATCCCTTAATACAAAAATAATAATTTTCCATGAACCTTTCAGGCTTTTTTATCGTTTCTCATTACCAGATGCGCCACTAAATCAGTTGACATATCCAGTATACAGGAAATCTACACGGAAAACATTTTGTTGTATAAAGAGTACATCTACCTATTGCTATTCCCATTACACATTAGTTTAAAATGTAACCCTTGCTCTGTAGTCCTGCTATTTGAATACAGTCGTGACTTACTTATAATCACATTATTCAAACTATTATTTGCTTTCTTTGGAGCATAAATAATGAACATGAAAAATACTTACAACCAAAGTATTTTGACTGACAAGTGCTTACAAAACTTGCACAAATTACAAACAATAATATAAATGCTAGAAAAACTACGTCTAAACACTTGAGACGGAATGAAATGTTATTATTTTTGTAGAGTACTTTGGTGGTTTGATATTCAACATACTCAAAATGAAACTCATTATTATATATTTAGCTATTACACTCTCCACTTTACCCTTAAACACAAATGTTGATGAAAGTTTTTAATTTAACATGGTAAATATAAACATATCATAGTTGAATACTGGAAGGACATGTTTGTTTTCTTTAAGTACAACTGTAGGTCTATGTAAGAGAAACTAACATGAGAAATTTCAGTTTATTGTTATTGTAAAATTAAAATTATATTGTAAAATTGCATAATTGAACCTACACATTATCTATACTTGGTTTGTCAAAGTCCAGTATTGACTTAAGAGGGTTTTCTACTCAAAACTAAAAATTATATTTACGGTAAAATGATATAAAGTACAAAAATTTGTCACCCAAATAGACCGATAGACCGACGGATAAAATACACAAGACCACAAAAAAAACCTTAAAATTTACAATCCACCCAAATTAGTTAGCCCAAGTACATACATTTAAGCACTCATTTTCAGTTACATATTCAGTATTTAAAATATTAAAATTATTAAAAATGGTTCAATCGTACTGTAAAAATTTACGTACCAATGTCTGTGGCAATATACAATATACATGATTTTTTGTTGGTACAACGTTAGTTTTGTTTAAAAAAAACTAGCCATATATTCTGGAAATATAATCAGCAGTAAAAAAACTGACAAGTCATTCTACATTCTAGAAAATGAAGTGGTTTAGAAAACATTTACATTAAAATTTATAATGATTATCTATCACGAGAACAACGGAGAGTATATTAGTTGTGGAAGGTGATTTAGTACGTTATTAATCCCGACAAGTTGCACATTTTTTCTTTTCTTCTTTTTTCTGTGCAAGATTCTGTGCAGTGACGAATTCTGCATAATTGATCATTCCGTCCTGAGGATAAAGATCATACTCAAGGACTTGGTCAACGACATTGGATATTTGATTGTCATCTAGTGAATTACTCTGGCCTTCCTCTTCGTGATCTAATATAGTCAGTTATAATGGGAAAAGAAGGTCTTATTCAGATACAACATGGAAAATTCAATCCAATCGATTAAATATCCCTTTTCAGCGAATTCGATTTAAAAAAAAAATTCACTAATGAGGGTTAAAAATTGTGGTATAGAGAAAGTTAGAAAGAAGAATTTTTTTTTGTATAGAAAAGAGAAAAAAAGAGAAAATTGTGATAATGTCAGCGTAAATCAAAAAATGAAAATGTACACTTTCAGTGTCGTCAAATACAACGACAATCTTCTCGTGGCTCACGATGATATTTTTTTGATTTATATTGTAAAAGGCATGAGTTGAGGGAAGAAACTTGTTGACAGACACACACTCATAGGAACACTGTTTTATCTGTCGTTGTTGAAGATGAAGATGGTAGATATTTAAGCAGCATTTTGAGATGCTTGTCGATTGGCAGCAGTCGCTTGAGCTTGAACAAATTCACCATAGTCAATAAACCCATCTTTATTTTTGTCATCATTGGCTAAGATGGGATCAATCATATTTGTGAGCTCTTCGTCGTTGAAAACTTTTGCTTCTGGTATTGGTTGACCAGCTCGTGGATCATGATTCGCTTGATCTGTTCACACCAAGGTATCATTTATTTAAGTTATAAAATACTGGCATCGTATCGCATCATCATCTCAATTAAATATTACGTTACTTAAGACAAAATACTCGAGTAAACAAGTAAGACGATGTTGTGTCGTTGGGATAGACTGTTGAGACTCAACTTGGGAGGGAGAGAACTACATTGAAACATTGTCCGTTCCGTCAATCGTAATTATTGGGATTCATTTAAAAATGTCACCTCATTTCTTCCTCTCTTGCACTTTATCATACTAAATGATGATAAATACACGAGAGAAGGTCAGTTTAAAGTCTTTGAAGACATTAAATTAAAATTTAAAGCAAGAAAAAGGAAGAATTGATGTAGTAATAGCAGAGTTGAAGTCATTATTAGTCAGAAAATAATTGTTAAATCATGTATTTAAACACGCAATTTTGTGATATGCAAAAATAATTTCATAAATGTACTTTCGAAAGCAAATATTATTAAAAATATACTTTTAACTTTCCACAATGCAATATTAGGTAATATTTATATAATTCAGGTAATTAAGAAACTTACCGTGCCAATGGATAAGAGATTTAACAAGCTCACAGCCATCTAACTTGTTGTTATTGTCAGCATCGTGCATTTTAAAATAATGGAATTGCAGCTCCTGTTCACTCATTTGACTTGTGTCAATTGGAACATCCATGTGCTCCTGGATATGCCTAAAATACAAAAAAAGTCGTACAAAATATATTGCAACTATGTTTAATAGAGTTCACCAATAACCGAAGTATTTCATGATCAAAATGCTGTTAGTGTATAAGCATACTGTCTCTCATTGGCAACATTGGAAGCATCCAATAAAGGCTGGCTACTATGATGACCATGATGTGGGGCATGTCCATGTCCATGTCCAGCAGGTTGTGGGGGTGGTGGTTGTTGATGAAGCGGAACTTGAGGAGCTCCGGGTTGTTGATGAATTGGAACTTGAGCTCCTTGTTGATGAATTGGAACTCCTTGTTGATGCTGAATAGGAGGTTGGCCGTGTTGTGGAATAGGTACAGCTTGTCCTTGTCCCAAATTCAAATTTTGCTGCTGATGTTGTTGTTGATGCTGTTGTGGAATCTATAAACGGAAGTACAAAAGTATGAGAACTTGCTCACAATTTCCTGTTGCTTAAGCTAATTCTTCGACCATGCTATTTTTTAAATACTTGTTGATGTTGTTGTGGCTGCTGGTATTGTGGAGGAGGTGGTTGCTGATAATTCGGTGGGGGTTGATGCTGATTTGGGTCCTATATGATAAACACAATGACCAAGTTCACAAATTGTGAATCACAATGACTGTGGCTTACGAATTATAGTTCAAATACTTTTTAAAATATTTAAAAAAATTAAGACTTACATAATGTTGTGGAGGTACTCCGGGGGCAACTCTCATATTTTGTTGAGTACTCAACTCAACTAAACCAATTATTAAAAAAACGAATACAGATTTCCAGCACCTTTCCATCTTGAATTCCTCTATTTGTATCACAAAATGTTATCCCTGCAAGAAATATACATACATATGTTATGTACATATTTCAATTAAGTAAGTACCGAATGTGATTGTATATACGCATATATCATATATATAACGTGTGTAATATAAATTATATTATATTACATAAGTAGTATAAGTACATGTAGACAATGTCTACTAGACATGCAATAAATGGAACAATAAAACCTCATGAAACCTACATTAAGGATTATGGTATGGTATGTAATTAATAATTATGTTTAGTAAATAAATAAATGAATTACCTTATGTTTCTCGGTTGATACCGATTTTTAAAATTCGTCTTCAATATGTAGACGCGGAAGACGACTATAAAATAAACCTTACGTCCAATTCCCTTTTTTGTAAGGAATTGTAATAATTTCGTAATAAGAGAGAGAGTTCGAGTGATCGAAGCAGATTGTTGGCCAAAAAAGATCCTGTTATGTGTGTACTTCATAAAAGTAACAAGTTTTTCCTATACATACGTGTGCTAGTTATAGTAAACAGCATGCAATGCTCAGGTGAGTGAGCCTATAGTATATCGTTATAACTTAAAAGTAGTATTTTAATATAGTAAAAGTGTAGTAGTAAAATAATATAGGAAATGTGAATGAGAGAAAGCTGACTCTTATCCGTATAGATCCAAAGGATAACAATTCAATGACTAAAAATCTTTGCTTGTGTCAAAATATCGTCAAAGCGCGATTTGACCCATACAAAAATAAATTCTGCAAAAATTCTAAGATTCTTTGAATTCTTATTTTTATAAAAATGCATAAAAGACATCCACATAAATAGTATAGTGTAATCCGAGTTTTGCCTTTTCGTAATAATTTTATTCCATCAATATTCATATTTATATTGTCAACCCATTGTCAAAATAATGGAGCCTGTTCCATTAAGCTCAGTGTCCCTTTCTAGTAAATGTTTAATATGTGATACGAGACTGGGAGTTGAGCAGAGAATCGAGATGAATAGTAGTTATATGACGTTTAACACTTTATGTGAAAGATTCAGTATGACGTTACCAAAGAATTACCGGAAATTTACAGTAAAACAGCAGAAATCCGCCAGTACCTTTCGTCACAGATTCTGTGGTTCATGTACAGACACAATTTTGCAAATTGAGTAAGAGGGAATTTTTGCTTTTATCATCGTAATGTGTGTTTATTCTTTTATAACTAATTTTAAACGAATGTAATATTGTATCAATTTGTTGAATGTTTGTCTCTTTTAACTTGCAGTGAAATGTGCAATGAAATCGATACTTTGCAATACTCGGTCACACAGTTAAAGACTAAATTAAAATCCAAAGTAAGCAAGTCAAGAGTGTCATCCGTGTACACAAGGAAAAGAAATAACATTTCTCATCCCAGTACTGATGCCTGTATACAAACTCAAACCATCCGTGATCTTTTGACGGGAGTTTGTGTGCGTAAGTATAGCAATACTGATTTTTTTCAAAAGTATACCATATGTACATCAATTCCTATTTACATTTTTGATGAATCCCTCATCATTTTCTTACTTTTTCCTTCAGGTTTACCAAAGCTGAATTCTACACAAAGTAATATTGAAGTGACTGCTCCAATAGACAACAATGTAGTAGAGGAAATTGACACAGTTGGGATATCAACACTGGGAATGCGCTTACCATCATCAATTACAATAACAGCTTTGAAAACAGAAGACAACTTCGAATTGATTGATCAAGTCTCGTGGAACGATAACCAGAGAAGGGCAACTAGCGACATTAAAGTCACAATTTCCAAAATTTATAATTCTTCAACTCCTACAAATACAGCATGTGATTCCCCGTCAGAAAACAGAGAAAGCGTCATAATTTCCAATTCGTCTATTAATGCTCAGTCTACTGAGGGAGCAGATTTAGAGTGTCATGAAAAGATTGAAATAATACACAATGAAACTCAATCGTCAAATCATGACAATGACCCATCAATACCGAGCTCGCATCCTGATCAACAAAATGATAATCTAGAAGATGATGCAAAGTAAGTACGAAATAAACGACCAAACAAATTATAGCCTCAAAATCATGTTTTCACACTTATATTTACACACATATATATAATATCTATTGTTTTGATTCATTTTAGCGCTATCCCTGCATCATGTAGCGACGCAGAAACAACCGAAAAAAGTGAGACAAGTCTAAGTGTTCGAAATACAAATAAGAAGAAGAGGAAGAAAAGTTATCGTAAAAAGACTGGAATCTATTCCAAACCAGGTAGACCACAAAATAATTCGAATAAAAGCAGGGAAACTTTTGTAGAAAAACCCGTCAGGGACAAGTTTAAAGTCGATTCTACGCCGGATGGGAAACTTTTATACAGAGGAATAGAAATTGTACAAGTTGAAAATGGATTTCGCTGCAGTATTTGTTTGGACAAAAAGTTTTTCAAGCTACGAATCAGTGCAGTACTTCATATCATGAAGAATCATATGGGTAAGTACTATAAGTAACTAGTACATTATTTGTTGTAATATAGGTAAATTCAAATATTATTCAATCCATCCAATTCATTGAGATTGAAGTGTGTTTCATTGATGATTACAGAGAAAAATGAATGGTTTAAATGTACGGAAGAAGGCTGTGACAAGCAATTTCTTCACATGTCAAATTTGAGAAGTCATCAAAATGTGCATTCCACCGAAAAATCTCTTATGTGTGATGTTTGTGGGAGAGTTTTTAAATTACGAGAAACTCTTTTAGGACATAGGAAAACCCATGATGGTGAAGTATCAAAACATTTTGCTTGTGAATATTGTGGAAAACAATTCTTCCATTTGAGGGATTGTACGGTTCACACTAGAACTCATACCAAAGGTAAGTATAGACACTAAATAAATAAATTCTATCACTGCTATGGAAGGGAAAAGTTAATACTAATGATGATTTTGTGATTTGGTTGATTTTATTTCAGAGAGACCTTTTCAATGTCATATTTGTCCAAAGAGTTTTATCGTTTTGACCTTGTTGAACACTCATTTGAAAATGCACCTTGGAGAATATGAACATAAGTGTACAGATTGTGGGAAACATTTTTCCATGTCTGCCAAACTAAAAAAACATTCACTCGTCTGCCGGAAAACAGAAGGGACGGGAACCTCATTCGAGAACAACTATACCTTCGAAAAGAGATGCCTGACTCAAGTTATTTCAGACGAAGGCAGTCTAGTGAAAGATTTTCCTGCCAATGAATTCCTTCATGAATCAAGGATTGACGAGCCATATAAACTTTAGAATTTGTAAATATTTAAATATATAACCTAATATGTGATCAATTTTAGCATAATACAGTATTGTAAGCATTTTATTCTCTAATTTAAACTACAGTGTAACCTATACTGTGTATTTTAATCGCGAAATCTGTATTTTTACTATATATAATGTATAATTAATAATATAAAACATCACTAGACTTAGATTTATCGAATATAAAGAAAGTACATAATATTCTGGTTGTTTTTCGAAGTAAATAGCTTATTGTCAATTCTGTGAGGAAAAATTATGATGCATATATAAGTTACTCATCATTGGCTGAAATGAGTGGGCTCTGTTATAGAGTTTCCTTTTATTTTAGGCACGAAAAGGAAGGCAATTAATTTAATTATTAATTTAATTTATTGAAATCGAACTAAAATAACTATACTTATGAACTGGCTATCACTTGCATTTGAGACATTCATAATTTCTTCATCAAAATGAACAGTCAACTTGTTGAATGGGAATATAATTCAGGAGCCAGACCTCAATGACCATCAATCGACGTCTAATCTTAAGATTACCTTTGTCTTTATCAACACTGTAGATTCAGCCCAAACTCACAGGTTTTAAACAGTTTACAATACTCTGCAATGAATACTTACGTTATATTTATGGATTCAAGTCTTAATCATTTTGAACTTGGTTCTAGCCATTGTAAAAGGCAGTGAAATGGACCATTTCAGATGGTATAAACAGTCGATGGGACAGAGTCGATCTCTTTCCACCAGCGGTTTGATCCTCTCATTTTGCACAAGGGAAAGCCAACTTTGGACGAAAATTGCGAGATCGAAGTAAGATTCAGTGCGTATTTTCATTAATTGTTTTACGAAAGAAACCAATACACGCGTTTACGTATTGTATACAGGATTTTTTAGATGATTTCTTATGCTGTATAAGGAATTTTTAATGAGTGGTTCGTCAAATTTCTCTAAATGCATATATATTTTGCCTCTGTGCTTGCATTAAATATTACATATGTCTTCCGTACAGGGGAGAGCAGATTCGTCATGACGCAAGTTTTCTTCATCTTTATCGCTTGACGCCAAACTAATTTCCATTGACACTTCGTCCCCCAACAAAGTAATTATTATTATTACTATTTCATTCTAATTTATACGTCACAAATATGTCTATATAGGATTGACTAAAGAGTTCAAAAGATTTTTGTCAATACACAATATGCATCGGAGTACGTTATAATATATATTACAATATGACGCGTCATAATATGTATAAGGCATTATACATATTATACAGATTCGAGTACAGTAGTACAGACTGTCTCACCACAAAACTTTCGTCCAATAATTGTGGAAAAGAAATCCCACAACTACCGATTATTATTTTTGTTTATTCTTGTCAAATTCGTATATTTTACATAAATTTCAGTGCAAGCAGGCAGGAACAATGGTATATATATAGCACTCAATTTGTGGAAATGAATACATTTGTGCAAGGCCCTATATATGTATATCTTTTCCGCGGCTGCCCCTACAAGGTCAGGACAAAATCAGTTTTTTCGTCGTCGGACTCAAGGGACTGGGATTGTAATTACCCGTGACAACAAGGGATTTCAGACTCTTTAGTCCCTTTACTTTTAAAAAAAACCCTCGGACTAACCATAGTATCAGCTTCCGCACGGACTGGGGAAATTCAGCATAACTGTAGGAAAAATTCCTATAGACTGGGATGATTGTAATGTGACAAAAAAGTTTTAGTTTCACGAAAAGCACAAATATTGCCATTGTGATTACATGCGAACAGCCATTACACACGCAGTAACTACACACATGTAATGCCCGCATTGATGAGACTCCTAGGCCCCACCCAAAAACCCAAATAATAAAATTCCCCTCATTTGTAATATTTAGCTGTGCTAAATATTACAAGTGAAAAAAACTTCACAATTT
>JAIUND010003002.1:0-18363 GCA_034699125.1 Gisinianus flammeolus | reverse complement strand
TGCCCCTACTCAGCAGCTCAATCTACACATTTGAAGGACCATCGAAAACGTCGACATGGGGATCAAATTCAACATTGCAAGTTGGCTGATTGTAAATTCTGGACTCTGGACTCGAAGGAATTGGCGATTCATTTGAACACTCACAAACTCACGCGAATTTCCGTTTACCGAATTCCAATTGACGATTGAAAATCCCAATTCAAATCATTAATTAAATTTCTACATGTTTTTTTTTTACAATAATTCTTTAATTTATTTCATTTTGTGCTCCATTTCGTTTGAGAATATCTTTTTTGTTTCTAAATGTGCATATTTTTTGATTATTTGGAATAACTAAAATCTCTTTTACATTAAATTTATACCAATCTAAAAATATAGAATGCACCTCATAAAGATTCTCAATATTTGATTTTCTACACCTATTCATTTATGCAAAGTAATTCACAATGTGTGTTGGTGCAATTTGAATACGTCTGGCATGAAATTGGTGTGATTAAAGTCCTTGCTGTTTGCTGTGGAGACTTGACCGCTCATTGTACAATTTGTCTTCGTTACTTTTTTCTCTGTCGACTTGTGTTTAACAAATATTCCGATCGCAAAAGCCAAATAAGCAGCGTTTAACGTTTTGAGCATCCAAAAGTAGCTTTAAATTTGCTCGAATTCAATTTTCACCCAATTCAAAGGCATAAATTCATTTCGGAATTTTTTTCTGGGGAAAATAAAAGTGAAAGTAGAAAGCTGTGTTCGGATTTGAGAATGTTATCAAGAAGTTTCCATATAAGAATCTGTGGAAAAGTGATGAAAATCTTTGGGAATATTTTATTTTGAGCCCGGAATCTATAGGAAATTATAGATGCGCTTTGTGGATTTTCAACAATATTTTTGAAATTTTCACACATTTCCATTTAGAAATTACCTGTAAGGGAGCGCTGGTAAAAGGACTCCTCGAAAATCGGTTTTCTTCGACTCCCCAGAAATCTGGCTCTGTCCTAAAACGGGACACCCACTCATGTCTTCGCATGTCCAAGAGACCTAAAATGACTCGACCCCCCTCTCCCGTGTCCACTCAAAGTCCGAAACCGGTAACACTCCTCCAAAATCAACTTTGAACTCAAAAAAGTTGGTAAAGGCTTAATTTTTAATATCTGTAGGTATTAAGAATTCAAATTTCATACATATTACGTATGCAATTTTGATAAAATATGATGATTTCTGATTAAATGATTGATTTTTTTTCCTTCATTTCATTTTGTTTCCTTGGAAATTTTGAGCGTCCGGCTTGACCGTAACCCTCCCACATCCAAGCATGTCCAAAAATAACACTTTTTCCTGAACCCCCTCCCTCCCCTCAAATCTGGGAGGCTCACAAAATTGCTGAAACCCCACCCTAAAAAACGGAGTCCAAGTTTCAAGAAAATTTAGTTTTATCCAGTCTAAAAACTGTGAAACTCGAATTACACACGGAAAGGACACTCCGAGCTAGCTTTCCCAAGATTCAAATAGATTCAACATAAACGATAATCCATAAAATAGCTCTAAATTACACCATGACCTGTACATAAGCGTTTTCCTCGTCTGCTTAAGAAGGGAAATTTTGAAATGAAATAATAGATTTTCCTCTTAGTATATTTTCCTGGCGACAAAATTCGGCAACGCTGTAATGTTGGAAACCCCTATGGAAATCCTATATGAACGAAAAACCATTCAGATCCCGTCTTTTTGCGGTCAAAATCCCGTCTTTTGGCGGCCTCGAAGCGCCCCGTCCTGGCCGTGGTCGTCCACCGGCGTTCCCGTCGCGGCGTCCCTGGAAAGCTTTCCAACATAGAGGAACTGCGGGCAAGATTGAACAGGGCACCGTTTATTATTAAAACAAAAAGGTTTTGCACAAAGTTGGTGTTATGGGCGTGTAAAGGAGGCAAAACAGTGGTGGAAGTGTGACGGTACGGAGTACCGGAACTACTTTGGAAGCAGGTACGCAGTACCGGCAGAACTTTTGTCTCAATTTGGCCTAGGGCCAAATTGAGCTCATGCCTCCCTAAGCAGGCATGAGCTATGGGATGGGATCGTCCCATCCCATCCCATTGGACGAATGAGATGGCGATGGAGCATTTTGGGATGGGATGGGATTAAAGATTTGTCAGCTGAATGGGGCGGTATGGGATTAAGTTTTTGTATGTATCCCAAATCCCAAACTGTCGCACAAGATTTCACGAGATAAGACTGGAATTTAAACTGGGCGACTAATTTCCAACCTCAGAACTCAGTTAAATGGATCCACAATAAACATGTAAATGTTTCTTCACCGTTTTCGAAAGATTTAATAATTTTTTGTTATGTCAATTGTTCATTCGGTAAGTAAATCATGCTTTTAAACGAATGTTGAAAAAAGGTGGTATGTTGTGGGATGGGATGGGACACGAGGACTATTTTAATTTTGGAATGGTATGGGATGGGGTGGGATATCATTCTGTTTGGTGGGATGGGATTGGGATGAGAAAATGGGAAATCGCTCATGCCTGATATATAGTCAAGACCTCACGGACGCGGATGCTGCCTATAGGAATGCTGGAGTGATTACATTAAATTTACCAGTCGTCTCTCATACAAGTATTGCATATTTTCTGGCTGAAAATGGTACGCGCATATATTTGCATATTCTATTCTAAAGTTTAAAATATTTCTCTAATTCCAACTTTTTATTTATTTGAACTGCATTGCAGATTCTGCATCAGATGCAATTTACTCCGAATTGAGGAGCTCGTCGCAGAGTTCGGATTGCTGAGATTGCTCTGAAATGTGCAAGCAGTCTTCCTATGATGAGGGAAATTTATAGATTCAATTGCAGTTGAAGGTAAACTATTTAGTGCTGTGAGATTTCCGGAAGTCACATTCTCTAAGCAATTAAATTGAAAGTGGAACGAACGGCGTGAAATACCGGCATACATAAATACGACATGACGAAAAATATTTTGCCGCGCTTTGACGCAAGCGGCGCGCCGCTTGCTAATAATATTTTTGCTTGGCATACAAAAAGCTCATTCATATTTTCACAAAACTTTTTTCCAAAAAGTTACGATTACTTTTACAAATTACAATCATTATTAAATTTAATTGCGAATTACGAATTACAAAAAATTACAAATGGAACGTGCAAAAAATCATCATTAAAATATGAATTCATTACAATACAGAATTCCAGTGTAAATATTGTATTGATTAAAATGTTTATGATCAACTTTGACGCCACTCAACTCTTTTTCTCATCAAATGAGTTTATCAATGCCAAAAGTGCCAAAAGAGGCGCTGGTGATTTTTTAACGAAAATATCAGCTCTTGGCGCAGTGTGGCAGTGTAACCGAAACCCATAACAGTGGCCATTGAAAAAATTATAACTATTTTCCCTTGCATATCGTATAACTAGGACTGGTTGATCCATTTTTGCATACAGAATTTCTTTTACGGTTTAAATGCATTTGAAATAAATACAAAAAATAGAAATTCAATGAGAAAACGTGAGAAGGGGGAGCGAGAGGTGGGAGTAGGGGTAGTCTCATGAGCTCATCTTCTGCTTTTCCCCTTTTGGAAAAAATTATAAATTCAATCTGAATATAGTTTGACTTTGAGAGTTTCATATCTATCGCTCTTACTGTGGTTCATAATGAAAGCAATGAAGCAACTTATTTCCAAATATCCAGTCTATAAATCGGGGAATAATACAAAATTACGCGCCTATTCTTAGCAAATTCCAGGCATAGCCAGTTTAATTTTAATATGAAATAACTTTTTCGTCCGATAACTTTTCTTCAGTCCCGATAGATTTTTATTTTAATACAAAAGTTTTTTTTCCGCAATTACTTTTTTTTTTCCCCGCAGATTTTCTTTAACTCACAACAAGAAACCCACAGCACTTGAGCATTATTTTGTTCGGAACAAATTGCTCCGGATGGAATTTGAACTTTCCATTTGATGATGCTGATGCGCGACTCGAATTAGAATTCAATTTCGGTGTGAATTGAATCACATTGAGCTGACCGGCTGCAGAAAACATTGCGTAATTCCTTTGATGACTATATACAGGAAAATAAAACAAAAGGAAATGGGTTCTTTATTTGATTTAATTACAATTTAATTACAGAACAGGGAGATTGGAAACGACATGACGCGATTGTAATGACAATTTATTTTGGTAGACGAAGGAAATTACAAGATTTGCAGGCTTTGCGCTTTCAAGGGCCTCTATTTAAATCGAGTCGATTTAATCGACATTCAAGTGAAAATCCTGCTAGGCAGTTAAACTAACGATAAATAGCCGATGTTCAGGCTATTTCAGAAGGACAGGAACTCTAAATCCAAATCCAAAAATCAAAGCAAAAGATTTGCACATGAGTTAAAATTAATTCACTGCTAAATGCTCCGTTTTATGATTTTCTGTAGTGACGCATGTTTGATTCCACTGTGAAATGATAGTTTTTATTTCGAACTTCGAACGCAGAATCAATAAATGGAAATTATTTGCTGCCGTTTGAAACCATTCGTTTTCGTCAACTGTGACTACGGGAACACAAATTCTTTCATAATTACATGAACGGCGTCAAACTACGTCAATAAAATCGGAAACTATAGGGAAAGTGCTAAAAATTCTGGATGAATAATAAATCAACTGCTTTGTCTATAATATGCTTGGACAACAAAATGTTGATGAAATTTAGTGAGATCAATCTGTACAAATAAAAAATTCCAGTCTTTTGAGACTGACATCACAATTTCCACGTTTGACTGTCTAAATGAAAATAAATCTTCATTTTGAATTTACCTATAGAAGAAATTGATTACTTGGACGCCACTCCAAAAAAAATTTCGTTATTACTTCCAGCAAATCAGTAGCTATTCCACTTACTCTTCAAATTACAAACGAACTCCCCAAGAATTTTGCAAATATAATGAAAGAATGCGTCATTTTTTTTGCAATAGAAACATTTTAAAGCATCATCTTTTCCTGTGTATATCAATACGTGGAAAATTTCCATTGCATTTCTATCTTGCACACACAAATGAAGACTCGCTGTGATCGTGAGTTAAAGTCGGCCGTGTCTGCGAATGCCAATGAGCGAGTTCAATAACTTTCCACACACAATGTTTTTCTTTGGTTTGCCATGTGAAAATCAAGATTTATAGCATTAATTCTACCACTTTACCTGCATTCATATTCATATTGATTGATTCAGCCTTTGACTTTTGATTTTACCATTTTACCTTATAGGAAAACTTAACCTATAGGATGAACTCAGAACCCACACACAGAAGAATAGAAAGGAAATATGACAATGGATTTTCCTATATGTTTTCCACAAATTGCTTCATTCCGGATTCCACTGAGTGTGTTTGTTTTCCACATGAACTCACACGATCAGAGAGTTGAGCGACCCCAAATATGTAATACTGTAGAATTCGAATATAAGGGATCCGGGTGTAAGGGAATTCTGGCTAAAAGGGAATCTTTTGGGGGCTTTGGTTGGCCGGCTATGCCAGCAATGGTTAAATATTCCGGTGATAAGGGAATCGCAGGTAAGGGAAATCTGCTTGTAAGGGACAAGTTTTGATGCGTATTTTGGGTTTGATGACGTATGTGTAAGGGAATTTTGTCGACTATTGAATATCGCAGTTGGGGGCGCATCAAAACAGTCCACACATTGAACCTTTTTCTCATTTGAATTCCCACCATTGCAATTCTAAGCTCTAAAGTAAACCCAATTTCATAGAAATCTTAATTTAAGATAAGACGATGAATGAACATTCAAGTCTTTATCTAAGCATTGAGCATTCTTAATCCCCACGTAGGCCATTAGAATTTTTCCATTCTTGTTTGGCTTATTTTAGTCACACAGTTTTTCATTTGCATTTCAACCCAACTCGTACTGCCATTCCAATTCGCCGAGAGAAGAAAAGAAATCGATTTGATTCTTTTGATTTTGTATAATAGCGAAAATAAAAGACAAGTGAAAAAGTAAGGGAACGTCCGTAAAAGAAGTCACACCCTAAGGGGGTGTCCATATTTTTGTGACAAAATGTGACATGGGGTGGGGGGGGGGGTGTCCAGGGCCACAACTTTATATTATTGAGGTGATCGCAGGTATCAAAGCCCATTTTCAAAAATTTCGTTGTATCTCGTGTCATATGACAAAAATTCCCGTTCTATCTAGTGTAAACTTTGAAAAAATTCGTATTTTTTACTGAAAAAATGAAAAGCTTTCTGTTAATTGTAAAAACCATACGGCACAAGCGTAGCGAACCAAAACATTTTGTAACAAAATTACTGTATTTGATGAGACTTTGTCCCAAAAATTCAGAATTTTGCTGGTTTTCATTGCTAATTAAAAACTACCAGAGCCAGGCCTTTTTGTCCAAATCCCGCCATAAATGTGACCTCAGAGGGGCCGGTATGGTCATGGGCGATTTTTTTGTGACTTCTTTTACGGACGTTCCCTAAAGTGATCGCTTGCGACAAGAATTGAAAACTGTTGAGAAGTCTGCAGAGCAACACAGTCGATATGTAATTGTACATTGTACAATTCCAAATTCGGTGCCAATTCAAAACAAATGCGTTGACATCTTAAGTTACACAATTTGGGGGCATAATTTCCTTTTTGGGGATATAATGTATTTTTTGGGAGGCATGATGTCTTTATTTGGGGCATTGTCTTTTTAGGTGGGCGCATAATGTCTTATTTTGAAGGGCAAAAATAATTCATTTGGAGGGCATAATGTCTTTTTTTGGATGGGACACGAAGTACTTGATTGGGGGGAATTATGTAGAGGGGCACAAATAAAATAAAAAGAGGGCACCTTTTATTTAATTGGGGGGCACGAAAGTATTTGTTGCCATAAAAGTTATCTGCAATTCTGAATTTTAAGTATGCCACAGAAATCTACATATTTGAGCTTGACTTGCATGTAAGGGAATTCCCTTATTCAGTTACAAGGGACTTTGGTTATAAGGGACAACTTTGACATGTCCCGGGGATTCCCTTTTATCCGAATTCTACAGTATAATAAAATAATAATACTGTCGTGTCCTAATTATGACAATTGAATTGTTTGAACGTGTGTGATTTCACGTATACATATTGAGTCAAAGTTCAATTGCCTTTCACCGTGTTTTGTTTACTTGGATTCTTGTAAGATATATACTTATGTTCACTTCCATATTAAAACCCAATGTGAATTAAAGCCCACCGAATTCCGTGTTACGTATGGCAAAGGTGAACGACTGAAAAACAATGAACAATCCACATTTAATATGATTCGTCATCTTCATTCCACCTCTTCCAGAGTAAACTGTATAAAACTTAATAAAACTATAAATATCTTTGAGTTCCTTCAAATTATCACCAACTCTCAACCAGCAATCTTCTTCATCTCGATACTTAAAACCACATTTTAAATTTCCACACAAAGAATTCATCGACTTGTTTGAAGCCAACTCTCAAGTAAGAAAATAGAAAATCCCACACACAAAATGACAAGCTAAATACAAAACACAGAACAGAGAACACACTTATTATATTTTCAATTTAATTTCCCTTGTCTTTTGTTTTATTCATTTCACACACAGATTGACACAGATTTTACATAGTTCAAAATACCACACAGCCATTTGTCCTGTCTCATATCTCCCCAATTTCCAAAGAAAACACACAGAACGAATTCTATTCCAGGATCTGCCAGAGGCAGTCAATTAACCATGAATTTCCTCATTTTCCTGACGATGCAGTCTATGATCTTACCCGCTTTGTCTTTCACCCTGAACTACCCGATTCAGTCCGGAGAAATCCAGGTAAGTCGTGAATCAACTAAAACGTTAATTGAATAGATTAAATATCTTAAGTTAAAATCAAACTGACTATAGGACGGTGTGGACACTGGAATGCCGATGGAACGAAAAGGGAAACAACCCAAACAAGTGTGTGGTCCGAATGATACCAAACCCCTCGCCTACGCCAGCAAAACTTGCAGGTGAGCCAATGAACCTGCCCACAGATTTCTATAATAATAATTGATTGAGCTATAAATGTAACATCTATCAACAATTTACATATTTTGAATGGGAAACTTTACATTGTTTTTTTTAAAAGGGCAATATGTCAAGATGATCGAATGTATTGTTCCCCTGATGATGGATTACTTGCGGGCAAGCCGGATAAGAAGCAGAAGCCGAGGTACACCTGTCGTTGTCCAGTGGACAGTCCAGTAAGTACCCCATTTGAAATCAAAAATATGTATCTACAAAACTCCTCATTGTCAGAGAGATTTAAATGAAATGTTGACAAATGTGGATGTTCTGGATTTTCATACACGCAGGATCCCACGAACAGTGAGACTCAAACGGCAGCCATCTGTACACAAAGTGGTTCTCTAAAAGGCCAAAAGAAGGGTTTGCAGAGCTTTTGCACTGATCAATGCAAAACATTGAAATCCAATGCGTAAGTTCAACTAGATTTTCCACAAAAGATAATATGAATTTTGAGCCCATTTGTTTTTAGTCAAAATAGAATTGTGTTGTAAAGGGAAAAGAAAAAATCCCGCACGGAAACATTTATAATGTCTCCTTCGCGGTCTTTATTTTGCATGTCTTTGTTTGGTTCCACACACACACAGGTCCATTTGCAACGATAAGAAGCACAAAAATAAATATATGTGCGTTTGCTATGGAACCACAGAGGCCGAGACCGAGAGCACAACTCAAGAGGTATAAAAACAAAATCAAGATTGACGGTCGGCATGTATGTTATGACTATATATATGAAAAGGAGATTCATTTCTTAAAATCGGGGGTAAATTTAAGAGATATACTTCTATACATATAATATTTTATTTTGTCACTCCCCAGGCTTCAACTGAAGCTGCCATCACAGAAGAGACACCAACAACCGAAGCTACTACAGAAGTCAGAGATGACTCAACGACCGAAAGTACAGAGACAACGACCGAAATGGATACCACAACAACAACAATAGAAGAGACAACTACGCTGGCTCCAACCACTAAACCTGTCAAAAAATCCAAACAAGTATGCGGCCCAAATGATACCAAACCCCTCGCCTACGCCAGCAAAACTTGCAGGTGAGCCACAATTAAGCTGATCACAGATTTCTATAATAATAATTTATTGAGCTAAATCTAATGTGTATCAGTATTTGTAAGTTTTGAATGGGAAACCTTACATTGTTTTTTTTAAAGGGCAATATGCCAAGATGATCGAATGTATTGTTCCCCTGATGATGGATTACTCGCGGGCAAGCCGGATAAGAAGCAGAATCCGAGGTACACATGTAGTTGTCCAGCGGGCGGTCCAGTAAGTACCCCATTTGAAATCAAATATATATATCCACATACATAAGAGGACGGCAAAAATTTACCACGACTGTGGTTGATCGTAACTCAAAACCTTAACGCAGTACAAAAATATTATTGATACCATTAAAAAATCTAGAACGTTCTCTGTCGCTCGTTGATTTGGTGCATTACACTAATTTCAATTCGTAACCATTCTTTTCCGTTTTGAAAAAGAGTCTTTAAAAAGGATTGAATATGATATAGGCAAAAGTTTATCATTCAACTTTAATCAAAGAAAAAACTAGCTTGTTTTTTAATATGATGCTTGCAAAAATTTGGCGAGTTAATTTGGGTTAATAACAAGCAATTAAAAGTGTCAAAATGCCAAAAACAATGTTTGGACCACAAATATTATGTTTTGAAAAAGTGCTTGACCGAACTTTTTGACGAAATCTGTGCTTTTGTAACTTTGAGTCCACTTTTTGTTCAATCACTGTAGGAATCGAAACTTGATTTTTGACATCGAAAATATTGAATTTATAGCAGACGAAGGTCGTTCTCTGCTTCAAAAAACATGGACAAGTCAACAATTAATACCCAACCGTTTAGTTTTTATTTAAATTCTACGACGTGGTAAACTTTTGCTCTCCGGTCCTCTATATTCAAAATTATCTGCTATATTATCCTGTAAAAAACAAATGGTATAGCGTGTGTGGTTTTGTTTTCAAAAACCAAAACTCTCAGATAGATTTAAATGAAATGTTGACAAATGTGAATGTTCTCGATTTTTACACACACAGGATCCCACGAACAATCAGACTCAAAAGGCAGCCATCTGTGCACAAAGTGGTTTCCTACCCAACAAGAAGGGTTTGCAGAAATCTTGCACTCCTCAATGTGAAAAATTGAACTCCAACTCCAAGGCGTAAGTTCAACTGGATTTTCCCCAAAAGATAATATGAATTTTGAGTCCATTTGTTTTAAGTCAAAATTCAATTGTGTTTAAAAGGGAAAAGAAAAAATCGCACACGGAAACGTTTATAATGTCTCCTTCGCGGTCTTTATTTTTCATGTCTTTTTTTGGTTCCACACACAGGTACATTTGCAAGAAGAAGAATAAAGACAAATATATGTGTGTTTGCTATACAGCCACAGAGTCCGAGAGTACAACTCAAGAGGTATAAAAACCAAAATCTTCACTGATGGTTGGCATATGTATATGAAAAGAAGATTCATTTCTTAATATCTTAGGCAAATTTACTTGGTATATACTATAATCTTTTGTTTTTTCACTCCACAGGCCTCAACTGAAGTTACGACCGAAACTACAGCAGGCGACACCACGACCGAAACTACAGCAGACGAAACTACGACCGAAACTACAGCAGACGACACTACGACCGAAACTACAGCAGACGACACTACGACCAAAACTACAGCAGACGACACTACGACCGAAACGACAGCAGACGACACTACGACCGAAACTACAGCAGACGACACTACGACCGAAACTACAGCAGACGACTCTACGACCGAAAGTACAGAGGCAACCTGAATCGGATCGACTATGATGATAGAAAGGTCCGATGGGAGACAAAAGAATTTCTCATGGTGATGATATTTTTTGCCACTAAGAACGTCAATTAAATATACGAAAAGGACCGACGTGGAAACGATCGAAATAAAAAAAATACTGAGGTATACGTTTTAATAGTATTGTCGCTAAATTGATTCATTAATCCGTCGCCTTTTTTCTTGCCTTTAATTTATTTCTTAGATTTAGTTTTACAATAATTGAGTTAATTGTAGAGAATCGACATAGTCAATTTCGGTATATAGCTATATTTATTTATTTCTCTGGGAGAATAATTACAATGGTCATACGAGACCAAATTTCAGTCGAAGAGTAAAGTATCAGAGGGGAAATATCCATCATCAGCAAGGTATTTTCTTGAGTAGAAGAAATCATCCGATGTGAGTTCAAGGACGATCGATGAGTAGATAAAAATAGTTGAAACATGATATTTATTATTATGTAGAATTGTACATAATATTTGAATGCTTGGCATAATATATTTTTTATCTTCTGATATTTTTTACAGTTCATATTATATGGGAAAATATCCAGTGAGGTTATTTTTTACATAGAAGGAAAAAATGTGGGTGTGTTCGTGTATGGAGAATTGTGTAGGTACAGTTGTGCCTAACAATAAATATGTATATTGACCTCTGAGCGAGGCCGGAAAGGATATTTACTATCTATTATTTTTTCCTTCTTATTATCATGTTAATAATCTTGGTTGAACTTTTCAAGGTGAAAAGGAGAGAAAAAATACGTAGTAGGTAAAACTTTAAATAAGTATAAATGAGGTATTTATATAATGCTTATTTTATATATATAGCAGGAGTTCATGAATTCAATCGTGTGGCATTGATTCATCCTGCGATCATCAAATCATTTCATAACTTTTAATTAAAACTTCAATTAATCTTACGAAATTAAACACAACCACTAAACCTGGAGACATGGTCGATATGATATGACCGATGACAACGATGATAAATAATCAAAGCCACACCCACAGCAGTCCATGCCAAACCAATACCAATGTATTTCCTGATTCCCCTCTCGTAATCGTAATCGTAGAAATGTGTGTACATACTTTGGATTTAAATGAGAGGGAAATTGAAAAAATTGAATATCTATACTTTTGTTCCATTTCAAATGAATTATGAAATCCCGCGTTGAAGTTTGAGTTTCGATTTTTAAATAAACTCTTGTAACGTGTAATTACGGTTTGCTCCGGACATTCTGGACGTTTTCTTTTAAGTTTAATTCCATTATATTATAATCATTCCCAATGTGATATTGTATAGTAACAATTTTTTTAAATAAGTGCAGTATATAGAATCCAAACTTAATATGTATGAGACGGCGTGCCCTACGTCTTTAATTCTTGTCCGTGTAAGTGTGTAACTTATTCTCCAGTCGGGTAGAAATCACGACAAAACTTTATAAACGGCGTTCAAGTCTTCCATAGAAAAAATTCCGGTTTAATTCCATCTTTTCATTTATTGTTAGTTGAATTAAATCTGTATTTAGCAAGTACAGTTGTGAGCAGTGGAGTTTGCCGGGGAGTTGTAATTAAAATCCGAGATTTTCATCTGATAAATGAGGATTACGTTGGACAAAATGAGGGCCATGACCTGGAGGTATTAAGTACATAGAGAAAATCATACCCAAATCGAAATATGTAATATTAATTAAATGACTTATTAGACATGTTAGACTACCGGTTTTCATTAGTAATTAGGATTAATTAGGATATGTATGTATCTGAACGAAAACGAACCCCAGGTAAAAGTCTTCGGTTGACAGTGACTAAATTCATGGCTGTGAGACTCCAATTCCATCCCAAAATCTGTACTGCCGTCACTTTCTGCATTTTCTATATATATATGAAACAAATTTAAAAAAAAACTTAAATTCCCATCCATTCAAAATGTCTCACGTCCCCCCCTTTTTTGTACCTAAATGTAAAAAAAATGGTAATTAAACAAGGAAAAACCTGGACAGCTGTCAAGTTTTTCTTGTCCTTGTCCAAAATGAGTAGGAAATGTAAAATCCGGTCCTTGCTTTTGACAATCTGACGAGAAATGACAGTGAGAGAGAGCCAGAATTTTTAACTCAACAATCAAAATTCGAGAATTCGAAAATTCAAACATGCAAATTCGCAATTTGAATCAATTTACTTAATAACTCTAAATAATAAAAAAAAACCCCCCAATAGTAATCACCGTGTTTTGAAGAAATTCCCCCAAATTGACGATTTGAAAGAGTAAAATGGCGCTGGAGCCCGCCCAAACGATTCTAGTCGGTGAAAAATTCCGGGAAACTATCAAGTGACTTAGGGTTGCGAAAATCCCTTGAACCATTTTCAAAAATAGTGCGAGAATCAGAATCCCTCCCACTTTTGAAAAGAGATTGAAATTCCTTTTGAGTAGCTCAAATTGCCCCAACAATTCCAGTCCAGATTCTGGCCTTGTTGAATTCCAAGTGGAATTCGAGTTGAGGATTTGAGTCCACCCCACAAAATCCACATTGACATTGACATCTCCAATTTTCTCATTGCCGTTGTCATTGTCATTGTCATTTTCTTCCAAGTCTTCGTCTTCGTCATCGATCTCAATATTTAAATTTGAATTCCCATTTCGACCATTCCCAACAATTGGACTCAAATCCACAGTCAACGCCTCGCAAATCCTCTTGAGTAAATAAGTAAGCTCCGCCCCAAACACGAGAACAAAAGAATAGGCAAACGTCACGGCCGCCCAATGACTCAGCTCTAAATACCATAGACTAAACTTCAATAGCCATCGATATTCGAGATTTGTCACACCCTGGAAAATGTAGGACGCCTTCAGATCCGGGTCCAAATTTAAATGGAAATTGAGACGCCAATACGAGATCCATAAAATCCTTGGGATCAAGTAAATCCCCATGGAGATCAAATAAAATACATTTCTCCAGTAATCCTTGGACCGCCGCCGTTTGGAACGCATTGCCTTGAATTTCCCTTTTGATTTGTTGTGTTGTTCAAGTTCCTTCAGATCCCGAATGAAATGAATGATGCGACCACAATACCAAAAGACAGTAAGTCTGATGAGGATGTCCGCCAAAGTGGACATTCCCGTCCCAATGAGAACTACGCAAATGACGGTCACGTGCTCATGTGAGAATTGGAAGGAAGTCGGGATGAAGAGCCAGTAGTCAATCATTCGGATGGAATTCAAGACCAAGACAGTGACGGACATGAGGAAAATCGGACTGCGCCAGGAAAATCCGAAGGATTTTCTTCCAAGGAATGGAGTTTGCGCGGGGAAACTGCCGAGACACCAACTGAAGAATAAAAACCCTGTGATTATTTTGCCCATTTCCTTTATTTATATATATTTCACAGATTCATGTCAAAGATGAGCTTCACACAAAAACAAAACTTTGGAGAGATCTGGAGTTTTTTTTGTCAAAAAAGACTGCACACATGATTTTCCTTTTTTCTGTTGAAATGACAAAAATTGAGCGTTTACACAGGTTAAAGCAATTTTACTCGCTTTATACATTTAATTGCCTTTATTTTCCGGCTGTTTTCGTTTTGTCATGTGAGCTTCAAGCGAGCAAATAAAGGGCGTTTCCATGTAGAACATGAAATTCTGGAATGATCGTGTTTACCATCAGTGAGGGTTCATTACAATTAATTTAATTAGAGTAGCCTGGGGTAAAAATGACCACCTAAGTTTTTTCGCATTTACGCAAATTCTAATGAATGGATTGGGATTTTGAATGCGTCCAATGAAATTTTGAGTCATTGCCTCTCGACGCCTCAGTTACTTTGAATTCAATTTTTAATTCATTCGAGTAGATATTTAAATTTTAAAAAGGGTCTAGAAAAAGGAGGAGGCTTGGGGTAAAAATGTAAAAATGACCACCTTCGTTAAAAGAGTGTTTGGGGGAACACACAAGCGAATCACTGTGTTTGCAGTGCCATTCTTTCAAGTCTTTGTCAAGTCACTCCAACACTATCAATTTGATCTTTGTTCTAGAAACTACCATCCGAATCTGATGAAGACTGGTCCAAGCGTCGAAAAACATGTGGACGTCAATCAATTATATTCACTAGTTTAATTATTATTTAACTTTGACGTCGGTGTCGGTGGTCATTTTTATCCCAGGCTCCTCTACCCACAAGAGAAACGTGTGGATTCTTCTCTCGTTATGACTCAAATTAACTGTGCAAATAAAAGTCTGCAGGACTAAATTAGATTTAAGTGATTATGCGCCTGCCTAACGACTCACTATTTTATGACTATAGATATTAATTTCTTTTTGTGTGGGCCAAGTTAAAGGTCTTTTAATGACGTTGCACACTGATGCCGATTGAGAAATTAGCGCTAAAAAATATAATGTGCGTAGATACGTGTTTCCGCCTGTGCGATTCCTTCTTCTGGCAAAATGATCGATATTGTTTTTGAATGGCGTTGTACTTAAGCAATTTTACAAGTACAACATGGAATAACTTGTGCTAAAATAAAATCGACATGAAATACAACTGAGTGGCGTCAGAGTTGTGCATGAATTTTAATTTAATTATGACCTGAAATTAGCTCGTGTGACCGTGGTCGCAGGTGGTCGCAGGCAAATGATGTATTTATTAATAGTGTAATGTCTGGTGATTATTTTGATACTAATATGAACACAGCGTTCGGCAGCGTTCAAAAGTTATGGTCATTTTTAATTTCGCCATTTAAAATACATGGACAGGTTTTATTTGTCAACAAGATTTGAAACAATTTTTGCATAATTAACAATTTTTTAAAATTCTAAAATAATTATTTTCTTGTCCTTAAGGTACTTATGATTGTTATAAAAATCGAAAACAAACAAAATTTAACATTTTATTTACAGGATTTTGTAGCGCTAATTTCTCAATCGGCATCAGTGTGCGTTGGCCTTTTTTTGATACGGCGTAAAAATATTAAAAGAAGTGTCCCACAAGTTTCAAAATTTTGTCTCAACTCGAAAGCACACTGAGGTTCATTCATCTGTGTTTTTGTAGATTCATTCAGCTTGAACCTCATTCTAATGAATTTAAATGCCAATCAAATTCAATAAACAAAAACAAACCAAAAGCTCGAAGACTTCCATGCATTTTTTGTATAGACACTATTTAACTGAATTCTGCTATTCTGCAAGGATTTTTTCAAACGGCGTTCAAGTCCGCGGCAAAATGATAAAAGTTTCATGAATTTCCAACGCATTCAACATTCAAAATCAAATGTGAATGTTAAAATGAACGCATTCACGTATGCAAATACATTATTATAATTGTGTGGGACATTGCCAAATGAATCATTTGACATGATTGATTTCCGTCAAGGATTTTTCTGATGGGTCAAAAGTCGATATGAAATTCAAATTAATTTCAAGTGTGTGTGGGAAAGATAAGGAATTGAATGATTTATTCAATTCAATATTCAATTCCACATGTGCACACAATTAAATTTATTGAGAGTTCAGCGACCACACTTAAAATAAAATCCGCAATTCTCACTGACATTCAAATTCTATAAATTCCGCGATTACGAGAATTAAAAAAAATGGTGAAAAGTTCATTGATCCGTCACATGAAAAGTCATTTGTCAACTGTCAAAGTCAATACACAGTCGCGATTGTGAGAATTGCATAAATTATCTATGGAAATGTATATAGGATATAAATAAATGAGATTTAATTAAAATCGGAATCGGTCAATGGAAAATCCGTGTTGAGTTGCGAATCCTTCAAATCAAAGAGTCCTCGAGTTCATATATCGTTAGAAATTGTAATTGAAAGTCAAGTTCAAGTGCGTCAAATGACATTTTGAGAGTGAGAGTTGTTTGTTTTCCTAATATTTGTTTCCTCACACGAATTGACGATCGGTAATTCCGCAATCGGTCACTCTGCATGAAAATGAAAACGAAAACAATGTGGATTATCCATTATCAATTATCGGTTTTGTTTGTGTTGATTTTTTGCTTTTCCATTTGCGATCGCACACAAAATCCTTCAAATTTGTATCACTAATCACTAAATCAATCATTTTCCATTGGGAGTTCATCGAACGCCGGAAGTTTTCTCCACACAAACATTTCCATTGCAGCCATTCCGAAAACTTTTCTTATAAAATCCCAAGTCGCGAAACAAAATTCATCAGATTCTTTCAACTCTTCTGTGCAGAGCAAAGAAAAAAAAAGTCATCGAAACAAATCCCACATCAAACTTCAAATTCAAATCCCAACCTATATAAATAATCAAAACTATATCAAAATAAAAAAAAGATTTTTCTTGCCAAGTTTGAAATTATAATTTTTGAAAATAAGAATCAAAATGGCAGGGAAATTGTTTTTCATTTTCACTTTGATTGTGACTTTGACTTTGACCACCGGTAATTTGACATTTTAATATTCATTCCACATTCAAATCAATTTAATTTAATTAAAACCTCCACATTTTTCCCCTTTTGCATTCGAGTCCACATGGAGATATTGAAAATCCGTGGAGTTTCCTCTCTCGTTGTGCGAATTTCGACTAATGTTTTTTTTTTTGTTGTTTTGGGATGGTGGGAAATTTGAAATTCTATAGCATTGCCGAGGTATGAAAAAGTGTTGGGGGATCGAATTGTGGGGGGAAGCGAGACGAAACCACATGAATATCCGTCCATCGTCGACGTCCGCCGCGTTTCCGGTAATATAAAAATCCCATAAACTTCTTGCTGATGCTGTAACAAAATTGTCTCCTCATTTCCACACCGATTAATAAATTTGTCGATTGTCCGTTGTCGTTTGTTTTGCTGTGCTGTTTTGTTTAGGATCGATTACGTATCATTCCTGTGGCGGGAGCATCGTCAACGAAAACTGGTACGAATTCAAATCCCCCAGACAAATAATTATCAAAATAATCAGTCCTTTCCATATATTTTGAAAAACATTTTAATTGAGGATCTGAATTTGAAATTGATATGGACTTTTGTAATGGATTTTACAGGATCGTGACAGGTTTTTTTTATATATATTTATGAATTCTTCCACCATTAAATTAAATTGGTGGATTTCCGCATGATTTTTGAATTTGACTTTGAACTTGAATGGAGCTGACGAGGAATCCTTGTTTTCTTTTTTCTCTTTTGACATCAGCTGCGCATTGCGCGACGGGAACTTCGAATAGCTATGAAATTGTGGCTGGTGATCACAACATCACCGTCGACGAAGGAACCGAACAAAAACGACAAGTCCAGCAAATCATCAGCCATGAAAATTACCGACCGTACGCTAAAAAAAAAACAAAAAAACACACGCGCGCGCCAAAAAATATTAAAACTATATATAAAACTGAACGGAAATTGTGACTCTCGTCCTTTCCTGTGTTGATTGTTGATTGTAATTGTGATGATTTATAATTTTGTTGTTGTTTGTGGCTTGTTGTGTGTGTTG
>JAIUND010003001.1:0-18373 GCA_034699125.1 Gisinianus flammeolus | reverse complement strand
ATTAGAGTAGTAACCCAAATTGCTGCCATATCATAATGCATAAGCAATTTTGACAATTCCATAATTTGTCTAAATTTAAAAAAATAAATAAAATTTCCAAATCCCAAAAATACTTGTACACATAACTGAGTGGCAGCATTTTTGCATTTTCAACTGCAATTTTGACGCACACTAAATTTTGACTCATAACACATACACAAATCTGTCTATACACATCCATATATGGCAGCATTTGTGCATGGTCAAAATTTGAAAAAACACCAATTCTGCGTCAAAGTAGACACTTGTATAAGCATTTTTTTTTTTTTCTACCACACTGTGGTAGTCGCCCCACCACCCCCAATCCCACTGTGGCACTTTAACTTGGCAGCTATGATGGGAGGACGGGGAAAAAATGACCAGCGACGTTAAAGTTACATAATAATTAAACTACTGAATATAGTTTATTGACGTCCACATGTTTTTCGTAGCTTGAACCAGTCTACATCAAATCCGGATGGTAGTTTCAAGATCAAAGGTCAAATTGAATCAATTTAATTGATAGTGTTGGAGTGACTTGACAAATACTTGCAAGAATAGCACTGCAAACACGGTGATTCGCTTGTGTGTTCACCCAAGCACTCGTTCAAAAATCATATTTCTTGGTTTAATAATATTTTTGCCCCATTAAGACTTTTATTTGCTTGCCATTGCACCAAATAAGCTTGCAAAAAATGATGGAACACTAGAACCAAATGAAAGACACTTTTTCAAGAAGTTGGTCATTTTTATCCGCCGTATCGTTTTGGAGACCCTTTTTAAAAGTTAAATATCTACGAGAATAAATTAAAAATTGAAGAAAAAGTAAATGAGGCGTCGATAGACAATCTCTCGTGTGACCCATTCACAATCCCAATTCGTTCATTACAATGCGCGTAAATGTGGTCATTTTTACCCCGTCCTCCTCTATGTGTACTTTTAATATGAGTCTTTTATTAGCTCAAAGCCCAAAATCCATGCATATTTCTCACATTGGTTTTTTTCGTTTTCGGTTGTGTTATTGTTACACTAAAATACTTTTATGATTTCTGGGTTGAATCTGCAAATGGCCAGCGTTTTAATTTTGTATTGTTCAAGTAAATATGAGCAGCATTAGAATAGAGGAAATTGTGTGAAGTGGGAGATGGTTGCATGACTCATGGTAATAGAAAAAATGGTATAGAAATAACTTCACCTCGGTCGGCAGTTTTGAAAACATGAAAAGATCTCACATGAATCATGTGCTTATTATTCTAGTGCTGTAGACTTGAATAGACTTGAATTTGGACATGTCACACAGCGGAAAATTGTTTAATGAGAATGAGCACCATGAAACTACAGATGCACACAATTCGTACAACTACTTACTGTCGGATTAAATAAAGTAGAACCCTCCAAGGATAGATTTAGGAATCCTTGCCCATTTCAAATACATAGAGTGGGAGGAGCTACGAAGGAGAGAGAAACCCTCTACTTTTTTTAATCCGACAGTACGTTATAGGTGAATTTCTATTCTACTTCACCGCCCACCTTTTTCCTACCATCTTCATACCATATGCATAAAACATTAAATTAATTTATAGTTCCTACAATTATCCTGTTAAGTCTTTTGGCACTGGAATTTCTGTTGTTTTTTTTAAAAAGCTGTGATTTGTGCTGCATATAGAGAATTCTCAACGCTGGCTTGGCGCTATAAGAAAGGAGAAACGAGTTTATATAGAAATTGTGTTCAATTACTAGTATTTATTTTATTTGGTCGTGCTCTGCATACACATAGCCCTGTGACAAAATTAAAGTTTTTTTTTGGGGGGGTATAAATTGAATTTAAATGATACTTGAATAAAGACGAGGAAATTCATTTAACTTTGGCGTACAATAAATTATATATAAATTCCACAGTGGAATTTCCACACGTTCTACGTTGAGATTAACGAGGACTTTTAAATTCTGTTTGCTCCTCTTACTATTTATATTTATATTTATATTTAATATTTAATCCCATGTGAGTAGAGACACGCACGGCACAGTTGGAGTCGGAGTCGGAGAGTCCGCTTCGTTTTCACTCTGAAGTTTCCCAAAGGAAGAACTTGCACCAAAAAGATCTTAAATACAGATGAAAAAAAGTTTTTATGACATCAAGTTGGAAATTAATCATTACACAAGAGGTAAAAATTCGGTGCTTAATGGAGTAATTGAGTGAGAAATTAGGTTGAGCTGAGATAACATTGGAAGGTTTTCTTACCGACTTGGTCTTCACTGTCTCCCTCATCCCCACTCTTCTGTTTATCTTCCAGCTTTGAGTCATCTTGAGTGAGATCGTCAGATTTTTCTCCTGTAATTAAAGTGGGAATCTCCACAGTAGAATCATCGTCCAAATATCCAGATTTGTCCCTTTTACTACTCGGCTCTGGATTCCCAAAGAAAACTATCGATTGCTCTGGAAATTGTCAAATTTATCTTATCCTTTTGCTTTAGCATAAATTAAAATTAGTCGTTACATATAAAATATCATGAGTTTTATTTTGAATCTTGACCACCCGCAATTACTACATAAATTCAATTGAAATCCAAAGTTATGTAAATATATTCATCTACATATTTTCATTCATGTGATGAACAATGTGAATTTCAATTGTTTAAAATTGTGATTGAACTTACCAAATTTTTCCGTCCAGTCCACGAGAGCATCAACTCTCTTTGCCAATTTTTCAATCTCCGCTCTGAGTAAAGCTTTCGGATGTTCAGCAGGGAAATAATCTTCATCGTTCTCCATCACTCGTCCTCTCAATTACTTTCAATTTCAAATATGCTCACAATTAAAATCTCAAATTAAAATATTTATTGCACGAATGACTAAGTATTTCTATTAAAACTGGTAATACGCGTAAAATGGAGGGAAGTCGAATGTAAATATTTTACAATTTATTACAGGCACACTCACAACTCACTCCATAAACTAACGATAATCTTCTAAACTTGGTATTTCTCTGTGAAATATAGACTTTCAAGTCATATCTGTATCGAGTAAAAAAAATAATGAATCAATCAGCGCACATCCATATTCATCCTCAAAGTCAAAACGTCACGGGGTATTTGGAAAAAACACAAGAATACTGATCGTAAGTATACTATGAAATCAGGCGCAACTATTGATATATTGATACAAATAGCTGGATTTACATGCATTCGAACTTGAGCCATGTAACAAAAACGCCCCAAAACCAACACAAAAACCTATCAAGCCTCAATTACGTATGCATAGCCATCATAGGTATTTGTTTACATGAGCAGATTTACATGGATTTACATTTTTGACTAGGTATTCCATCCAGAGTATCAGTATCCAGATTCCAGACGGATGCCTTTATGTAGTTGTATACTTCCTTACTCAACTGGAACAAGGAGAAACATATCAGATAAAGTAAATGGACTATCTCTACACGAATTACATTCGCTGTGAATGTTTGAACACTCGTGGATATTATTACTTACTTACTTACTACCCCACAAATATTCATTTTACCATGATAAGAAAAGACTATTTACGGAATGGATTATCCACGGCCAGTGACACGAACGACTCCATTTCCTATGTCACAATTACAGCTCGTTAATCCTAAAATGAAAATAAATAAATACGATACATGGTCATGTTTTTTGAGTGCATTAAAGAAGGAATAAAGGTGAGAGCAAAGTCCTTTGCTCCTTGTTAATTAGCCACAAATGATGAGACAATTCAGAATTTTGACACATTTTGTAAATGTGGGGCAGATCGTATAATTTGGCATGACAGTTTACAGAATGGATTTCTCACTTCCTGGAACAACTGGAATGTTGGGAATGAATACCCTCGACATAGGTAAATGGCTAATCTTGTCCGAAAATACGCTTGCTCATCTCCCAGTTAATTTAATGCCCCTGCTCTCTGCTTCTGTAGTTTGTAGCGTGTGGTGTGGGTGTGTGTTTTTGTGTTTGTATCGTATACTTAAATATTTTGTCTACATCCATTAAATATGTAGATAATCTGGAGTTGTAAGAAGTGACAAACTTGAAACCTCATCAGTTTCATTTCAATTCAAATATATTCCACAGGATTATGATGGAATGGAACGAGTTTGTTCGTTTTTTTGTTTGTTTGTTTATTTGAGAGTGAGAGGAGGGAAACAGAAATAGAGTCTGATGATGAAATATGAATTTGGCCGACCTAATTAAGAAGCTCGCGCATTTTCGCTCTGTATTAAATCCAGAACTCTTGTCCGTATCTGTATAGTCAAGTCAAGTCAAGAGAGTTGAGAGTAGTGAGAGCATGACCGCAAACGACCACCAGCAGTATCAACATCAACATCAACATAAAGATGAACAGGGAATGAAATGAGAAAGCCGGGTATTCTGATTGGTATGGGGTTATCAGAGGAAAGCCACATGAACATGATAAACTACGACACAACTACACAACACACACAGTCACACACTTTACACCAACTTTCAAAGAGACAGAAACAACACTCGAACACTCACATTACTGCTTGTCATTGTCATTAGAAATTCCTCCTCTCACAACTCGAGAGACAAACCAAGTCAAAGTCCTATAAAGACTCATTTCCTACTATGGAATTTACATTTTCCATTGGTGCATAAAACATGTGTGTGTCCTCTAAGCTTTACCCTTTTTGAACTCCTCTCATATACATGTCGTATATCTATATTTTCTACGGTAGTTTGCAAGAAATAGAGTCTCGTAATTATTATTTGGTATATAGGGCAGGGGAACCATCAACCAGAAACCATCACATTTCCAACGTACAAGTACCCGTCACATAATCAACATGAACATTGAACCTTCTTTCATATATAACATTCCTGGTTTTTTGTCAACTTTTTCCGTTTTGTGTAGCCGGCGGACCGTCCGTAGAATTATACAGATTATGATGAGAATGTGTTTCTGTTTTTACTCTCCAGGAATTGAGTTTAAATTATAAATTGTCAAGAAGTGGAGTCACACAAAGTGATTTGAGTTCATAAGAGAAATGAAGAAAAGAGCGATGAGAGAGCGTCACAAGTCAAAGTCAAAGAGCATTATGAAAATGAAAATAGCGAGGGCGAGAGAGAGAGAGAAAGAGAGAGGATGAAGAGAAATGAACATGAAAGTTAATGCATTTTCCAAAGCTTTTTAGATTAATACAAACCAAACACGGTGGAAGATTCTCTGAGTTCCCTTCCCTTCATCCTCGTGCTACAAATTTGAGACATCTAAAGTCGAAAGTGACGGAGTCATTCTGCAAAAGATCAAAGTAAATTTATACTTACACTTGACAACAGACCACACAAACAAATAACACACGCCAAAATCATCCATGATGATTTTCATTTTACAAACTCTCATTTCGCGGTCACTCCTCTACCCCGAATCTTTTCTTACCTCTCCATTAGGCTCATTTTCCTTCCGTCAACTTGGATTAAACCATCAACTTTTCGTTGTTTCCACTAATGACAACAATCATTGATAAATAAATATCGCACAATTCCTTGTAAGCTTGTACAATTTTATTCGAATGAAAGATTGCCTTTTCCTTAAACAATTCGTCTTTATTAGATTGAGATTCTTCAAGATTCTGTACCAATCTGGGTAGTTTTCTCGTTGCCCATACGTATATTTGCAGTTGCACTTGCAGAAAAGGTTGGAGGAAGAGAGACTCCTCGTGAGGAGTGGATTTTCCAAAGGGCTGTGAACTTGAAATTGATTTACAAGGCAAAATATATCAAATTCCACAGTAAATTCTTTATCACTTGAGTAGGAGTAGCTTCAAATTAAAAATTTTCTGCCGAGAAAACGAGGGAGAAAGAGAGAGCGAAGCAATATAAAGATTTCTGTAGTGTGTACGAGCATTAAATTATGGCTAGCCAATTAAGTTGATTCGGCAGAGAGTTCTCCGTATATTTCATATTTTGTCTTTGGGCTCTCTTCGTATCCCCATTTCTCTGTCTGTGTGTCTCTCTCTTCGCTCGAATGAAAAATGGAGACGACGAGTAGCGTTGAATCTCTCTCCAAGTCGACGAGGAACTAATAAAACTAATAAAACTGAAGGGAAATTTAATTACGGAATGCCAAACGACAGAAGCCGTTGTCATTATAGGAAAATCAGTAGGGCCGAGAGGAGAGAAAAGAGTCTAATGGAGAAGATTCTCAATTGGAAAATGAAGAAGGTTATATGGTTGCCCATGCGAGTTTAATTTTATAATGGAGAAGGAATGAAAATGAAAGTATAGAAGGCGGAGACTGCAAAGGCAAAAAAAAGGGGGTGATTTGGTTTCCCATCTTTAAACTGAGCTATTTCAATGATTTCACACGGCTCCAAATTCTAATACATACGATATTTAGTAATCGTAACAACATTAAATTGTTCTTGAGTACATAAGGTGCATACATACTACATATCTCAAGTGTATCTGCACAAACTTTACCATTCCTCATTCCACTTGTGCATATACACATACACGCAATCAAATACGAAGCTCAGCGAGGTTTTTATTCCTTATTATTACAGATATTATATACCACGCAGTGAAAACTACATACACGAGCAATTTTCTTCCATTCCAAGAATTTTTAAACTTTCTTTCCCTCTCATGCTCACACACACTCACACACATACTTAGTATTTAATAGATGAAAGTACGAGCACACATATATGCAAACTGGCTGACAGATAGACAGACAAGGAAATGAAATGTAGTGAGGAAAACGAATCAAGGGTGAAAATGATTTAAACTTTCTTCAGTATTTAGCGCATGTTCATTTATGTACGAGAGATTGCAGATTAGTTCTCCACTTCAACATTTCAACATGCACCAGGGAAAATTTCTTTTTCATATTACAGAATATCCGAATAAATATAAATCATTCCTCTGTCCTTACACCAAATAACTGTATAGACTGTGTACATCTCCAGACAGGGAAATTTTGGGGAGAGAACGCCAAGGAAGATCAATTTACATTCCCATTGTCGAAAATTAAGAACGGAATGGTGGAAATCAACCAAAACGTCGCAATTAAAAAATAATGTCAGCTATCATTTACACGCATATTATAACGTCATTCAAATGAATACAGATACTTTGGTGAGAAAAGTCAAAAGTAGAACGATTCCAATGGAGTTTGAAACCAAGCATCTTTCTTTGAAATATCTGCAGTAGTTCATTCATTTGCACATGCTCTCCGTACCTTTAAAAACAAATTCAAACGAACGAATGAAACGTTTGAATTCCCTTTTATGAGTTTGATGCATAATTTTATTAGGTGTGTATACACTGTTTTTTTTGTAGCCTAATTTTACAGACTTCAGCTCCGCAAGTTCTGGATGATTTATGCGAACAGATTTTTTATTGATTGCTAAACATCCTCGTTTTCCCCTGTAGGATTTCTCACCGAAATGTTTAAATCCATATAAACATGAAACAATGGAGTATTTTTCCTATTCTGACTCACAACTGTCCAACACTAAAGATAAAAATTTACATGTACGCACTTTAGGCTTGTCAATTAAAAGTCGTGCATTATTGTTTTCAAAATGAGAAAATGGCTTTGTCAGATAAGTTTGAAAAGCGGGAATTATATTAATAATATTTTCTAAATGTGCTCAATTTCATTCGTTGTTGCACAATATAGTGTTTGACGTGGAGGATATACAATAAAAAGTGTTCTAGTTCCAGTTCATGTAATAATATTGGGGGATCCAGAGCAAGTTGATAAGTATGAAACTGGGGCTGGCTGGGATTTGGGATTGCATGTTAGGTAATTTAAGATTTAAGTACGAAATCTCATCTAGAATTGTACAGATATTCTGCGACACAATGTACAATGTTGAGAGAGTGTGTGAATTGTGAATTGTGAATTGTGAATGTACATTGCGTGATCCGGGGCTAATCAGCTGTGTGTGAGGAAATTCAAGGTTAGTTCAAGTTCTTTCCTTTGATTTCCCAACCAAACACCACAGGAACGACTAACCCAATTCCAGTTCAAGTTTCTCATGTGTTTTCATTATTCATTTTTTGAGTCGTTTGTATGTATGTAGTTGTGTATTAATGTGTATATGTATTATGTATATAGTTTCAAGTGCATGGAGAGTTTTATACCTGTATATCTTACAATATATCCAAGTAGGTACAAAAGAAAGAATGAAATGGAGAGTCTGCGTTTGGTATGCCGAGTATGCCGACGACTGTAGAGAAAGGAAAACCAGAGGCAGGGGTTTTCTAATGGAAACGGACAAACTGAGTGCATCTAGCCGGTTTCGGGCTCAAACAGTTGAAGCTTCTCCATTATCGATCGATCGTGTATAAGCGCCCGGCACAAAATCCGTATATGTAAATGTGGAAATGTACCTACATAGTATTTACGGATCGTGTGAGTGTAGAGTTTAGAGATTTGGATATACGATAACTCAAATATGCAAGGGAGAGAAAGAGAGTTGATACATTGATTTCCACAACTCAGCAGCAACATCAACATTTCTCTAGGTATATTTAATCCCATTTATACAGCTGAATATGGGTATTGGCGTGCATATCTTCACTTCCATTCCCAATCCTAATAGTCAAATTTCTTTACATTTACATTCCAACTGGTATTTCTTCCACAATTCTTTGCCAGTCCTCTTTTTATGGTCGACTCTCTCAAAAGCCGGAACTCGTTAAAAAAAACTCAACAACTGAATTGTCCTTGTCCGGAGAGTAAACAAAATTGTCAGTGGTGCTTTGTATACAGAAAGGAAAGAGAAAGTCCATGTGAGGAATTGATAGTGAAAGTGAATGGGAGAGGAAATCAGAGTTTATTTTCTTTTTTTTTTGGATTGAAAGTGAAAGAGGTGAGGTTGAAATCTTTGTCTTGTCATCTTGTGTGAAGTATTAGGGAATCTCAAGGTGGGAATTTGTTCTCACTTCCAAGAGCTTCATCTTCATCGGTGATGGAAACTTAGTTGGACATGCCGGAGAGGTGCAATCCATTTCATCCTCAAAACTTGAACAACCCACCCAAAACAAGAGTTTTCTTCTTTTTTTTCTTGTGTACTGTGGTGTAAACTTTTTTTTTTCTTTGTCTTTGGATTAGAAGTGAGACAAAAAGTGGGATTTCCATCTTCTTCCTACTTTCAAATGCCGTAACGGAACTTGACTTGTAACGTTCAAGCTTTTCTCATTGAGGATGAAGCCTAATTTATTTCACTACTGAGCTTGGAGAAATAGGGAGAGAAATGGAAATGGATTAAATGAAAATAAATGTCCACACATAAACCAACTCTCATTTCCATGTGACAATACAAAACATTTCTTTCTTCTAATGGTGCTTACAAAATTTTCTCCTACATACATTCAGTTTTTTTCATGTGTGTTTTCAATCTTCCCCCTTGTGTGACTTTTCCAAGATTCCGTGGCCATGAATAATTTAATTGCCAGTCATTTCATCTAAAATCATTCACGACCAACGATCAGTCAGCTCAGTCAATGTTACCTGGAAATTATAACTTTACTTCCGTCTTCAAGCGATAACAAACCAATAAAAAACCGAATCCTTTTTGAATTTTCAACAAATTCCTTTTTAATGTTGGAGAGAATTCAATTCCGTGTGATTTCCACTTCAAGTAAGTTCAAATTCACAATCAAACTCATTTATTTTCCAGCGAAATCTGTAAGAGCTATCGTACAAGGATTTATGGTGTAGGTATTTTAAGATAAAGATTATATAGATGCTTTTTAATTTAATTTATTGTATTGTCTTTGATGATGAAATAAAAATATTCAAGTTGGTTTTCGTCTTAGACTAATTAAGTTTAATCGGATGATGTAGGTGAAGAGCCGGGTTTTCCTAGTTCGGAATTGGAGCGGCATGGGCCCACAATAAATGGATGGAAAACCTCCAAATCCGCATCACCTGCCACGACCAATCATGAGCTCATTCTTCAACTCGAGTCAAGAGCTCGATTGGGACACATACAAATTTTGGGTCATCAGTATTTGATACGTAAGAGGAGTCAACCGTATACATTTAATTATACTTGTTAGGATATTGTACGAATCCCCTTACAATTAACGAATTATAACACGAACAACTTATCACTGATTTGACATTGATGACTGTGAAACCCTTTGATTGTCTCTCGTCTGGTTCATCAACGTGTGTTTTATTTGTTTTGTATAGCGGAGAAAATAGAGCTATTTATTGGAGAGTACCTGGAAGAGAATAAAGAGAATGAGACGGCCGTCCCTCCGAAGGTCGATTTGGAGAAAGTCCATTTTATTCTCCTTGGAAATGTGTCCATGTCCACCAATCAAAGTACGGGATTCAAAGCCCGAGAACTCAAGTCCATTAGTCTGGAATGTAATGGTGCTCTAGTCAAATTATTACTTCATCAAAACTACAACAACAAGTACAACCGGCATCATCAGGTAAATTCCCTTTCTTCCCCCTTTTTACAACTGATTGATTTCCCCACATTCATCATTAAATGAGATGAGAGAACGTGGAGAAAGTGAGGATTCATTTAAGTTGAGCGTTAACATTTCGAATTAGAATACAAATTACAGCTATTGAGTCAATAAATGACAAATTGTTCAAGTAGAGCTCAGTTGAATTTGGATGTTTACAAATACTCCTAATTTATACATATAAGTTCACACGCGTGTGTACAACTCAACAACAACAATAATAATAACAATCCCTTTACAAACCGCAATAAAATATTACTAATGACTTTCACTGAGCGGCAGTTGGATTGGAGAAAGTAATATGAAATAAAAGTGGGTTTATCACTCTTTTTTCATATGTCATGATATGTCTTTGATGGCAAATCAGGACCGAGAATTTTATTTTAGGCAATTAAAAGTATGTAAACGTGAATACATCATAAATGTATTCAAGTCAGGTCATAAAACGTACAGAATTTGTTCATGTTTTTGTTTTAGACCAGCAACAAAATATCCTTGACTTGATCAAGTTTAAATTTTTTCTACGTACAAAAAATTTGATTCAACCAGTTTGCGGACAGATATTTTGTTGAGTCGTAATTCGAGCAGGAGGCCAAGGCTGCATAAAGCTTGATGCTCTTGATCTTTAGATGATAAAATGTGTATTGTTCACCCAAAAAGATTTCCATGTACCACTTTGAATTTGGACCAAACGCATTAGAAATGTGAAATGTGTGGTGGGTGTATAAATGTGGAATAATAATACGATAATAAAATGTGGGGTTGTGTTGTGTATAGGTTGCTCTAGTTGCCATCAATCTTTTGGGGGAGAAGTTGGATGATGATGACGAGATGTCGAAATCTGCCACTTTGATTTCCTTCGAGGAGACGAGTCAAAGTGAGAGAGACAAGAGTTTATTTTCTCCATTTGATGACTTGGCATTCACCATGTACGTGGACACGGAAGTTCAACAACTTATTCGGAAAATGGATCAGAAAAAACAAGAAGCCGTTCTGGGTACGTCTCATCTCAACATCCGTGCACATATATATACCTCAAAATGCACACAGTGTGACAGACTCTGCAGATACATACTTAGAACTTAGATACACTGTAAACGTAAACAGTCAGGTCCAGACTCGCGCGTATAAATAATAAATAATGTCAACCAAAGCTAATAGAAAAAGTGAAAGTGCCCACGTAGGGCACACACACACATACACATAACTTAATAATATTTCTATAGTGAAAGATCAGCTTTGAGAACTATAAGAAGAGATGAAGAGCGAAGGCCGTACCGAGTACGAGTGTGAGCATAATCGCATGATAAATGACCCGTCTATGTGTGCTTAGTCAGTTTTCCAATTCGGTCAAATTGACATTTACAATCTACACCGAGTACGCGAGCATCATGATGGATCTCTTTCCCTCCTTTTATATAGATAAACTCAATTTAGTTCAATCGAATCATCTATTTTCTCGTGCAAGTGGAGCAAAAAATATATAGATATCATGAGAATGTGGACTCTTTCCTTTTTTTCTATTAAAAATAACTGTACAGAATACAGCGGAATAAGATATAATGTTGAAAATTGAAAATGATAATGTTTATTTAATAAGATAAACTTTATTATAAGACGTGTGTGTGTGTGTGTTTGTGATTTTTGGATGTGGATGTGGATTTCAGATGAGAGATTTGATTATGCAAGTAAATTAAAGGCGAGTATGGAGCAATTGAGGAAAGCCGGGGAGATGCTTGCAAAATATCAATTGGAAAAACAAATTGCAGCCAGTCGAGAGGATTTCCAGCGAGCCAAAGACAAAAAGTTACAGAGCGATTCCTACAGAGAGAATTTGTACAAGTCACTTCGAGTCAAGGAATTACTCGAACCGAATGGAGTGAGTTTTCAATTTTTTTACATCTTCATCTTTTTCTCTCTCTCGATTCTCCCTCAATTCTTTTCACTTCTTTCTTTCCCTTCAATTCAACTATGTAAAACCATAAATTATGTCAATTAACTAAATCAAGATGGAGTTCAAAGAGGGAATCAGCATTATTTCTTCCCATTTATGTACTTTCACTTTGATTTTCTCAATAGGGATTGTGAACTGAGATCATGAATCACGTCATTTGTATTTCCCTGTGAAATAAATAAATCTCACTGCAATAGATATTTGATTTTTGCACAAATCCAAAACGACGCTCAGTCTGTCTTTATACTTTATAGTAAAGACTCTTTACAAATAAAATAAATTGAGAGATGATTTTTCATTATGTAATCTATACGTAGTTGTAGTTGTATTTTGGAATGACACAACAAAGATTTTCGACGATAATCTAATTTTTGTTAAATGTATATAGAGACTGTGTGATAATGATGAACCGGGAAAAATCCTTGGAGTGACTGGAATGACTCGATCCGTGACTGAAATGTCCATCCCATCCTCACAAATCTCACTTTCAGCCGCTTCCACACCTGGTGAGTCAAGTGCAAGTGAGGACAAAAATATAATTGGACAGCCTCTTTATATGTAGATAGATCTCATGCAAACAAAATACTAAAACAACCTACTTCCCTTGAGATACGTACATAAATATTTAAAAATGAAAGGATGTGGGATTGTTCATTCAAAATTAACTTGAATTCATGCCTCTATTATTTTTGACAATATGTATGTATGTAGAGAGTACAACGAGTGACCGGTTTTCATCATCAAGATTGACTACACCTGATAATGAGAAGAAAGAGTCTGGCTACTACAGCAATGATGAACCCAAATTCCCTCCTGTTTTCGTCAAGTAATGCATTTCATTTATTCCGTACCCAATTAAAATGAACTTTAACTATCACTATCGTATGATGTATATTATAAATCTATTTCGATTCAACTGTGGGTTCTTTATTTTTGTTCAATGTTCAAAGAATTTTAATTAATACTTATATATAGGAAACGGCGACCTGTCATCGTTGAGAGGGAACCGAGAGAGCCAAGAGAAGAGAAACCTCCTCCCGCCTGCCCCAAACCTTCAAATATGTCGGAAAGAGCGAGACGTTACGCCGCACTTCCTATACAAGTTTTTGGCGAAGGCTTGGTAAGCAAATGTACAATAAAGAATAAACTATACACACATCATTTCCAGTGAGTTTATTTAAAAAATGATCTCACTCTTTTACTTTATACTCAGGTGGAAAAAATTTTCTCCAAGAATTTCGCAGTGAAAGAGGACGGCCTAAAATGTTTACAAAAGTATTTGAATGATTATCGTAGAGGCGATAAAACAAGTAAGGAGTTAACATGACTAAAATCCCTTTAGAATTTAGTGAATTTACCATATGAATATGAATGCCTTTTACAATTGGACTCTTCAATCTCTAATGTGTGTATTCTTTTGTGCATTACAGAGTCAGATCCACCATCAAAAGTATTCCGAGCAGCCAGTCTCTTACTACAGAGAACGATCAAAGACACCATTTTCAGTGTTTTCAATCTGACCATTCAAACGTTGATCATTTTAATGGACGATTTCACCAAAAAGCACAGGTATATAGACTCAAAATCCATTGAATTATATAGGTATTATTATTATGTATAGTTTGTTTTTTACTTTTTATTCAAAATTTTATAGTTCATATGAGTGTTGCTTTCTCTTTTTGTATGTGTAGATTGGCACCATCCGAGTTAAGTCAAGGATTAGAAAGAATTTTACCTGAGCTTTTGTCAAAGTCTGGGGATATTGCTTTGGGGAAAAACAAAGTGGCCACAGAATGCATTTTACGACTGCAGAGCTCACAGCACATCCGGTAGAATTCCCTTTTTACTACTTCTTCCAATTCAATTAAGAAACCATTATTTACGTTTTCTTTTCATAATTCAACATTTGAAATTACATTTAAAATCTGTATAGGAGTTTACAAGTAATCTCCATGAATTTGACCAAGCCATTTGACATTCCCGTTCATCCTCGATTAGCTCAAAGTAAATCGGAAATGGTGGAAGAGCTTTTAACACGCTATGGAATTTCTATCGAGAAAAACAGGTTTGTAATGAGAATTTTCAAACGTTACATGAATGAATTTGAGTCTTGAGAGACTTGACATTTTGAAGACTAAACTGTATATCGTCTGTTAAGTTCACAAACGAACTATGACGATTTTCCTTAATTTGCGGAAATGCTACTACTGCGTCCGTCGTTGTGGGTAAAATTCTGAAAAAATTCAGCGTGACAGAAAAGGTCATGGCAGACAATAATGTCGAAGGACCCAAAGACCATCTTGAGCCGTTTGACCTTTGCAGCAGGTCAACGAAATTAAGGAAAATAATTATAGTTCGTTTGTGAACTTAACAGACGATATACTTAGGCTTGAGGGAACTTATAAATGTTTACAAATTTGTATGTGGGCATGCCAGTGGGATGGCCCCAAGAGATTACGTGGAATTCAGTGTGTCCGCCTTGAATCAACCCTCGGATGGTGTGAGAAGAGTAGCAGAACGAATAATTGTAGCCTTATATCACAATCACCCGAAATTAGTCCGCCAGTATTTACCTCTGGAAGAAGATGTCTCCCCCAAAAATATCCAGTACCGACAAATTTTCCAGCAATTCGATAAAATTGACAAAGAAGTAAAGACAAATTTTAAAAAAACTCCATCTCTATCTCATGAAATTTTTTATGGGAAGGATATAGATTTACAATGACATGTCAATGATGCTAATTGTTCCATTATTTGTGTAGAGAAAAGACGGGTGTCCTTCGATGACGTCCATCATGAAGGATTTGAAAGGGAATGGAGTGACACCAAACAACATGACGTCGAGCGTCTACATCCCCAAAATGTGATTCATCAAAAAAACATTCCTCCTCGATCCTCATCATTCATTTATTTTCAGTACTTTTCCTCTAAAAACTTTGACCAAATTAGTCAATTCCGCCAGTATGCTGGCCTTGACCCAAAATTTAAATTCTTTCTAAAGTATATTTGAGCATCCCAAATCGGCTTCCGGCTTCCTCTCAAAGGGAAGGAAACCCAATTAGGTAATAAATATGTTAGAAATTCCATGGTGCAAAATGTCTTAACTTTCCCCCAATCTACTGGAAAATTGTATTTGTAGATAAGCAATTTCTAATTAATATCGTAGATTTTATTCAATCCAAATATTCTTGATGAAAAAAATTGTACTCTCCAGTCAATTTTCCCCATTTTGACTCAACTATACCCGAATGAATTGAATTGTGAATTCCATGAAATTATAATCAGCAAATAAGTGCTTTTGTGATAAGTGATAATTTAATCAATATATTATTAGAATTTGTACTGTACTCTCTCGCATAATAGACTCAGAACTTGGTAGAATTTAGACCAATTCCAAAGTGGGTCTTACACAATTACAATTACACAATTCTTCCCTATAATAATCTTAACTTATCTCTCGAATTTATAAACAAATCGCTTGATTACAGAACTTGTCGTATACTCACTGCTAGTTACTTAAGTACTAATAGATTATTAGTAATAGTTACATAGATTTTCAACCCTTTTGCACATAAAACTAAATATTTAGGTATTAAAAGACTTGTTTAGAAAGCAAGTCAATTAAAGGTAATGCACATTCTAATTATAATTATAATATTTCGAAGCCAAGCAAGAATTCCTTAGCGATTCTGAATATAGCTTTAAAAAATTGTGAAGACGGGAGAGCAGACTGAGTTGCACGAAATTACTATTATTATTAACATGATTATTTTTATTTATACTTTGTACACATGTTGAAAAATCATTACATTTTTTAGAGACTCCATATTGTCACAGATATATGTTTTCTTTTTATTCTACATAATTCATCTGTACTATAATGATCTAATCTTTCAAGTCAATACTGAACAACAATACGAATAATAATATAAAGCCAAAATAATAAAATACTGTTATCGCAAAAATAAAACCCTTCTAATCGAATACAAGTACTTCATTGCATTCATTAGTGTCAAGTGAAAGCATGAGGTGAAAGCGCCAGCACCCGCAATTTGTGATTTCTATGCCAAGTTATGCAGATATGAGGAAATCGTGAATTCTACATGTAGTTCATATTTTTAGTCTGATAAAGACATTTCAGCCGCCAAAATTCGAGAAACCTTTCCTGTTTTACCTTTGGGCAAGTCTGGAACGATAAAAAGTCCACCACGGATCTTTTTGTAATCCGGTAGTTTTCCTAATGGAAAAAGGAGACAGAAACAGGGATTTCCAAATAATGAATCTGTATGAATCTATATAGTCGTTATTGTAAATACAAATAACGGAAATCATACATCAATGGCCTCGTTAAAAAAAGCCTCAACTAATGTTGGCCCCGGACGGTGAATATGCGTGTACTGCATATTGGTATACGCCGTCTGGGGTCAACATTAGTTGAGGCTTTTTTTGAATGAGGCCATCGATATATTATATATGTACCATTCGCAAAGTCCAAAATATCTTGGACAGTAAAATCCTCATTTTTGACCGTCACGACAGCTCTGGGAATGCTTCCTCCACCATCGGGATCATCAATTCCAAATACACATGCTTCTTTTATACATTCATGCTGATTAATCACATCCTCCAGCTCTGTTGGGGATATCTGAAATCAAAATCCATATAATAATTTTTTTTTTTTTTATGTATTATTGAATATTGAATCCCATCCTCAGTGTACATCAGTTTTCTTTGTGTTTTCATTCTCCAATTACATGATTGTTCCACAGTTTGAAAATTTCTTTCATTCTGTCAATTAAAAAAATGAATTCGTTGTCATCAAAATAGCCCATGTCCCCGCTTTTAAAGAATCCTTCGATGAAGCTATCCTCTGTTGCCTGTCATATTACAAAATCATCATCTTGTTTTTTTAGACAGATTCAATATAATGAGGATAGATATAGTATATTTTATTTTGCATATAGAAATATAGGGAAAAAGGGGGAGACTTGAGGATTGTTTAGGTAGCAAGTAAAAACGTTGTTGCTTTTGATGCAAATTTCCCCATGTTGATTTGGGCCCAAGACTTCCCCCGTGTCAAGATCACGAATTTGAACTTCCGCACCGGGTGAGGCCTGAGAGAAATTAAATTTCCAATTGAAAGTATAGACTACAGCAATGTTGCATCTGGTATGGTATTTGTGTGTAACGAGTAGAAAGTAGAAAGTAGAAAGTCTCACTTTTCCCACGGAAAAAGGTGGTACGTCTTTGGATTTGTCAGTGAAATGGTAGCATTATTGAATTAGGGACTTAATTAACTCTGTCCTCCAATGAGATGACTTTTACAACGAATAATTATTTCAATTTCTAAATTATGTACATATACCTGGTAATTTTTTTAGATTACTGTCTGCACAGTCCACTTCGAGAGAGACAGGTATAACTTCTGTCAGGCCATAAATCTACACAGAACAGATTACCACACAGGGGAAAGTATTCATTTCAATAAATGATCGGACTTTTATTTTTATAGATGGGCAAACGTTTGATGACAGAAAAATTTTAAGTACACTTTACATTCATGAGACATTTCAAATTGGGTAGTTCTTGTAGGGTTTTCTCCATCGATGGTGTGATTTGAGCTCCTCCACTCGCAGCAACCACTAGCGAACTGAAATCATATTTTTTAGCTTCTGGATCATTGACGAGTAAAAGTAAGAAAGTTGGGAAACCCCAAATGAATCCAGGCTATATGTATATAGAAATATGTATTAAAAACAATTTCCTGAGAATTTGTCGCACAAACCCCACAAACCTCAGGGACTAAATAATTATTTACATTCATAATAAATTATAGGGGTAAAGTGGGGCATAATTTTCCAATGCATAAAATGCCGAATGGCATTAAAATAGACAACTACTTGGAAAACTGAGTCACACAGG
>JAIUND010003000.1:0-18376 GCA_034699125.1 Gisinianus flammeolus | reverse complement strand
CGATCATTGGTGTGCTAAGTAATCACCCACGTATCCTAGTTCACCATCTTATAAAACTATTGAACCCTGTACTTTCTACGGTGGAGACTATGATACTGCTCGAGGTGAGCAAAAATAAATAAACTCTGCTTCTTTTAATGTATGTTTACACATAATTATTATTGATTTTGGTCGAAATAAAAAATGTGAAATAAATGTACGTATTTCCTCTACAGGCACTGTTTCATTTCGAGTTTGTGACGGTACATAAACTTGTGAGAGGTAATAGACCAAGTCTTTTCTCATCTCCTACGGAATACAAAAAAGGTAAGCCAACCTTTAAAATTCCTATAGCTGTAGCTGACGAGAGATATACATATGGGGACTGTAACAATTATCATTATTATTATATGTAGCTTAGATGAGATTGTGGACATATTCCTGGACCTGGAAGATCTCTGTCGAATTGAAACCTTTTGTCACTTTGAAGTACATTCATCTGCAAGAGATTTTTGACTCTAAATTCATTCCACAGTGCAAAGAAGACTATCTTTTGAGTTAATGACGACAAAACTTACCAAATTTTTCATCTTTAAACAATCTGTTTAAAAAATCTTTGCTCTATATGTATATAAAATAAAATAATATTTATTTATGTATTTTTACTATATGATGTACGCATTACATTTTTTATGCATCAACGACGTTTAATAAACGTACAGATTTTAAATAAAATACGAGTTTTTTGAGATGAAAATAAATGCCGGCATAGACGACGTGTACTAGAGAAATTTTGAGGATTGTCATAGTCATAGTGTATGTACGAGCTTCTATGCTATTGAGAAGCAAGGAAGGGAATCTCGCACAGAATCCATTGAAATTTCTGTACAAATCAAGTTTTACAAAAAAAATTTCGGTTTTCGGGTTTTGATATTACCAAGAATATTATATAATAGTTTTTGTAATTACAGTGAGAGGAAAAAAGCAGGGATTCCTTACGGAATACATTTTTTCATTAATATCTGCAGGTTAATTACATTTTTGTCATCATTTGATATCTTTTATTTTTGCGTTGAGTTTTTTTTTTTTTTTGCCGTTAAAATTATCGTGTGTGTTTCTCTATCATTTGAATGGTATTGTGTATACTATTGAACATTTTCTTACTTGTATTTCTTTTTTCAATTCATTATATATATAATGTAGGTGTTGTCAGGATTTGGACGAAAAATGGGCCCAATATCACTTAAAAGTCTGAAGATTCTTTTTATATTCATGAGTTTGACCTCATCATGTTTGACATCCGTTTGGGCTGAATTGGATCAGACTTCTGATGCTGATTCTGACGACGATGAATTTGATTTGAAGGATAGTAAAAAAGAAGAAGAAGTAGTAGTAAGCACATTTTCTTCATTATAATAATAAAATAATAGTCTATATTATACGTAAGACTGTGATTATAGTATAATCATTATGCCAATCCTTCATTACTGATACAAATTGTATCATAATATACAATACTGAATTGCAATTTACCCATAATAATAGTTAATCGAGCCTGAATTCGAAGTCGAGTATATTACGCCCTTAATTCCTGAGGATGCTTACTTTGCCGAGCATTTTGATGATGTCGATGATGCCAAAAAGCGGTGGTTAGTCTCTCGAGCTCACAAAGAAGGTAATACACTTATACTAAATAATAATTAATAACAACTAATGTATTTACTTGCATTGTAATAATTGCATGGTTCATATGTCTAATGTCTAATGAAATTTTGTAGAGCAAGATAATGTGTTCAAGTATGATGGTCATTGGGATTTCGATTTACCAAGCAAAGTCATATTTACAAATGATAGGGGTTTAATTCTTCGTTCAAAAGCGAAGCATGCAGCAAGTGAGAAAAAATTAATCTATTTATTCTTTTATTCACTATCAATCAATATGAAAATGACCAAAAAGTACTATGAATTAACTTGAATTTTATTCTTTTTCTTTAGTTTCTGCTAAATTGTCTCGTCGATTTGATTTCCATACAAAACCATTGATGGTACAATATGAGGTAAAAAAATGAGTGCAACGGCTTTTGTAATACCATTTTTATTAAACTTTTTACAATACTAATGAATTTTTGTCGGTATTTCTAACAACTTACATATTGTTTGTATAGGTAAATTTTCAAAACGGAATGGATTGCGGTGGTGCCTACATAAAATTACTCTCGTACTCCAAGGACCTTGATCTCAACAAGTAAAGACATTTTTTAAAAATTAGGAACCGATTATAATTAATTGTAGTATACTATATTAAACATATATTAATATTATTGTTCAGAGCATAAAGAAAATGACAGCTTAATAATATGTATTATTTTCATATTTTGACAGCTTTCATGATAAGACTCCATACACGATCATGTTTGGACCGGACAAGTGTGGTAACGATATTAAGGTATATATACCCACCTTCCTTTTTTTTGTTAAAACGATTGTAAAATTTAAAATTATAAAATGTAGCAAAAAAAATATTTTCCTCATTTTTAATGATGTCAACTTTATAGATGCACTTTATTTTCCGTCACAAAAATCCCATTAATGGTACATTTGAAGAGAAACATTCTAAGAGACCATCTAATAGAATGGAAGAGACATTCTCAGACAAAAAGCCACATTTGTACAGACTTATTTTGGTACGTGTACAGTTTATGGAATGTTTTATACATTTGTATCCAAGTAAAACAAAGCTGGCATAATGTACTCTAATTTTCTGTGATATGATATTAATATTGGAATTTTAACTTCTTGCATTGTACATACAGACACCAGACAACCGATTTGAAGTTTTCATTGATCGAGTATTAGTGAACAAAGGGAGCCTATTGACTGATATGACTCCATCCGTTAATCCTCCTGAAGAGATTGAAGACCCTAATGATCGTAAACCAGCAGATTGGGATGAACGAGAAAGAATTCCGGATTTGACAGCCTTCAAACCAGAAGATTGGGATGAAGATGCGCCTGCAAAAATTACGGATCCCAATGCTGCTCTACCATCTGGCTGGCTGGTAGATGAACCGGATCACATTCCTGATGCTACTGCTGTTAAACCTGATGACTGGGATGAGTCGATGGATGGAACTTGGGAACCTCCATCAATTGCCAATCCAAAATGTGTAGACGCACCTGGTTGTGGTCCTTGGACAGCCCCATTAATTGAGAATCCAGAGTTTAAAGGTAAGTATTGAAAATATAAATATTCAACCTTTCCAATGATTTTGTAAAATGAAAATTGTCGTTATGCTGCAGTTGAGTCTATATTTATTAAAATCTGCATTATTGCCTTTCCATTATAGGAAAATGGAAACCACCCATGGTTTCTAATCCCAATTTCAAGGGTAAATGGACTCCAAGCAAAATCCCGAATCCAGGTTTGTACTCTTTAAGTGTGATTCGTTTTGTTATAGTTTCTCAGCATGTATGAAATAGATCTAATATTTTGTTTTTGCATCAATAAAGACATCTTTAAAATTGACAATTTACAGACTTTTTTGAGGATAAAGAGCCGTTTAAGATGACATCTATTGTAAGTATTTATTTATTGTGTCTGTTTATTTATCAGCTTGATTCAAAGTTTAAAAAACATTGAATTCAGGAATGCATAATAAATTTATTAAATTTATTCTTTAAAATTTTCAAATCTTTAGGATAAGTTGTGTATTATCATGCATTGCCAATATATTTAATTACAGCATATAAATAATATGTTTTTTTATTTATTTAGGGTGCTGTTGGTCTCGAAATTTGGTCCATGACTGATATGGTTCTTTTTGATAACTTCATTATTACTGATGATGAGGGAATTCTCGAAGAATGGACTAGTCAGACATATGATAAGAAGAAACGGTCTATTGATCGAGACTCGGTATGATTTTTAGATTTTTTAACAAAAAAATTCCATTACGACTAAATATTATGCATACACATTTTGTGTAAATTAAAATAATTAAAATAATGAGGACATTGTCTAGAATTCTTGGTATGGGAAATTTATGAAACGAATCAATTACCGTATCGGTGCATGGTCTATTTACTTCGTATACTGTGCAGTCCCAATTTGTGTCTACATGTCCTACTTAGCTAAATTCTACTTTGAGGAGGTAAAGTTAAAAGTTAAATGAGACAGAGTAAATATTTTGGATTATTCTTTTTTTGTAGGAAGGAGTTTTCAGCCGTATTATCAATTACAGTAACGCTCACCCCTGGCTTTGGGCGATTTACATCTTTGTGATTGGCCTACCACTAGTATTGTTGTTTACCTTTTGCTGTAGTTCGGTAATTTTAATTTTTGGATTCACACATATACATTTATTTGGGTATACAACCCTATTTGAACATGTACCTTTCTACATACATATTCTTTCCTTAAAACTTGAATTTTTTAGTTTTTAAACTGTTGAGTTTCTTGTACGTTTTAATAAAGTTACCTATTTAAGTATGTTTAAAAAGGTGTCAATTTTTGAAATGCTGGATACTAATAGTATTTGGACCCGATACAGGATAAGAAATCTGACCTCCACAAGAAAACTGACGACATTGCGGCAGATGATAAACCTGAAGAAAATTCCAAAGAAGGTTCTCAGGCCGAGTCAAAAACTTCTAAACAAAAGCTCTTGTCGAGTACAGCCAAGCGATACAATAAAGTTAGTACCTCGAAGGAAGAATTGGAAAATAAAAGACTCGACTCTGATGATGAAAGTAATCCCGAAGGCTCATCTGCTGAGGAACAAGAAGAATTGGAGCAGGGAGCAGCTGGAGATTCAGGTGGGAATAGAAAATATTGAAAATAAGCGAATTTATTATGTTATTGATGTTTAATCACATTTTACAAATGATTAATAGATGTTGCGGAAAATCGAAAAGAAGCCGTTGTTCGCCCAACTGGTAAAAAAGCCTCTGGAACTAAAAATATCATTGATCTAAATGCTGGTGACGGCAATAATGTGGTACGTTTTTTTATCCATACTAAACTTATTCACTGTGCATGTAAAAGTACTATTATTTAGTATTTGCGAAAGAAGAGTACAAATATCCTCTTGTTTGTTTTAGGAGTCGGCACCTGCACCCAAAAGACGACAAGCACGTCGAGAATGAAGAGTTTACCAAGAATTATAAATTTCCCTACTGATGATTCAACGACTCAGAAGCTTTTCTCATTTTTTGGTTTGGTTGTTTTAGAACTGGTTTGAGCCTACTTCTATTATTTATATATTCTTCCGCTATGCTCTCATTCTATTCTTCCCTCCACAATTATTAATACTAACTAAGTTCAAAATTGATTTTAGTATGATTTTAATTATTTATCTTTAATCGTAATTTCACTTAAAAACATTTGCATTGCCTTATTAAATAAGAAGTAGTAATACTTATTACAGATCATTTTCATCTATTGATTCAAATGAGGTTCAAAACATTTAACGAGACTCGTATGCTTTTTCTTTGTATCTGTGTATGTATATATACGAGTGCCGTTATTTAGTCTACAGTTTTGAAAGAAAATCCATGGTTTGTGCTTCAACTGTATTATAGAATAAAATTATAATTTCGTGTTGTGAGTAGTTATTAGTGATATAGATTTTTAGTTTTGTGGAGACCATAAACGTATTCGTCTTTTATTTCAGTACCTACAAAGGCAAAGGTAGTCTGCAGTTAGTAAATCATCTTGTGTGTATTAGGTTTTAAGTAATGTTTCCAAAACATTAAGACGAGTCAAGTGATTCTACCTTTATTATTTCTTCTAAAATCCAGAGTAAAAACATTCCTCCTGAAAACTATTTGCTATGATATTTACATATTTTTTTTTGTATACTGGAATATATTTCTGTATTTATTGCATGTCCGTATTTAACTATAGTATAAAATCTCGTGCAGTTGAAAGTCAATACAAAATGTCTAAACTTAGGCTCAAATTTAGAAAATTGAAACTGCTAGTAAAATACTGTTAAAAATTTTAGTTACGTTAATTAAACTTGTCAAGACAATACATACATTAACAAGAAAATTGGGTAAAGAAATGGCCATTTCGAATTTGTTTAGGTATAGCAGGGTATGTAGCATTTAATATCTTTTAATTTATCTACACGTAGTAAATACGAGTGCATTTTAATGAATTCTTATGCAACTAAGACTGCCATTGTACTTTCAACATGTAAGAAAGAAAAGCGCAATTTTAATATGATCATTCTACCCAATTCAAAACTATTTTATTATTAGATCTTCAGATGGCAAAAACTTTTATTGAGTTTTCGATTAAAATTGCAACTGCTTTTCATGCTTATCCAAGCAGTGTGTACGTTATATAACCAAAGTGAAGTGAAAACTCCAAAGATAGCTACTAATTGTAAATGAAATGTGTACAGAATAGTCCTATGCTTACGATAAGTTGATGGCCATGTGATAAAAATTTTGTAATGTTTCTATACTACTGCTTTGGTTTGCTCTTGTCAAAAAATTGTAAATGTATCAGTAGTGAAATTCTCGTGGAGCTTTTTTGAGCATTTTGAACACCCCATAGGCTATAGGATGTAGAGAAATTAAGTTCACATAGAAAAATGTAAAGTAAATGAGAGAACCTTCTGTAAAGCATTTTATAAAATGTTTGTTAATTTTTAAACTGCAAAAAGTATTTCTTTTTTCCTCGTGTCTATTATTATTATACGATATAATTTGTATCTATATTATAAAATACTCCCATTAAGTTTGTATGAATTTTTCTAATTCGTTATAACATTATTGCTATTCCTTCTCAATATCTACTTACTCTAAAAATCTATAGGTATGTATGTATCAACTATCAATGCGTTATCGTTACGACTACCTCTACCTACATACTACGTCACAGCGAGTACTAACGATAATTATTATAATTAAATAAATAAGTTGGTGCAACGAATTTATCTGTACACTTACTGTTAGTGTAACTAATTAGCTAAAAACAGAACTAACTATGAGCCTTGTATAAGACATAATAATAATAATAATAAAATAATAATTATTGTAATAATATTGATATGTTGATAATTTGAGGGTGATGTAAAGTTATGTGGAATTTTTTAAAAAAAGTTATGAATTTTCATCATATCTCATAAATATTTTGTAATTATTATTGTAGTAAATTTCTAACGACTCTATGTATGTTATAAGTAAGATATGTTAATTATTAATAATTACAGCTAGTGCTTGCTTTGATTACAATAGTCTAATTGTAGTGGTAAGATTCCGTAAATTATGACTAGAGCAAAAGTTTTTTTTGTTTCACATTCGAAAACAGCAATAGTATTCTCTTTTATCCATTTAGCGTGGTCTATTGTTGGAGAAAAGCAAAGAGTGGACGTATTTTGTTTGTACAAAGAAAAATTAGCTGCTCTGTATCTAGTCATCGAAAGAGTGACACTATTTGAGCAAAAAAAAATATATATATAATGAGTAAGTATGTCGTGATGATTAAGTCAAATTGTTTTGATTGAATATACATGCAGAACACATAACGAAAAACAATATCTCAAATCTATAAATACATGCTAAAAAAATATGTTGTACGTTTCATTTGAGAATGTGTGGTATGAATTCTTGTTCGATTGATTATAATTATTATAATTTTTCTGTATTTACTCTGTAATAGTAAGATTGTTTAATTAGCTAATTCCATGTTAGCCATACATGTATAGAATGCATTTGATGATGAATTATTATATTATATTATATTATATTATCTATCTACACCTTTTTCATTATAACTTGTTGAATTGACATTTGTTATGAAAAAATAAATTTGTAGTGATGAGTAAGTCTATGGAACGTAAGTACATGAATGCGTAAACTGTTTATTCTCGTGTTTTTTGGTTTCACTGAAAACTTTCCAGTAAGCTGACTAAATGATTTTCATATGCTCACGGAAATCGGAAACTACTGCGATGCTCCCGCACATGTTAGCAATTCAGTAATTTAAATTTGAAATGAATTCTTCTCTAAAGCAATATATATAGGTATCTGGTATAAGTATAACATGCAAGTGTGTACACAAGAGATTCTTGAAGCAATTTTCACTGTAGAGTACCATAATAGTAATAATAATTACTAATAGATACTTCATAACGTTTTGTATATATTTGGAGACAATTTTTTTTTTAAATTTTGCCTAATTACTTTTAGTTTGTTGAGGATTATGAACTTGCAGCTTTTCTTTTTTCAAGAATATTTTTTATGAAAAATTCTCCTGCCTTGTACGACGATCTCACGAGCGGACCACTCGCTGTGTACGAAAATCCAAGTTCTGAACCTTTCGTCTCCCAGTGGAAATATTTCTCTGGTGTCACATATTCTACTACTTTTAAATGTCGTTTCGTTGGCTGCATATATTGGCCGAGTGTTACACAATCTACTCCGACTTCTCGTAAATCTAATAAAAAAATCAGATCAAAGTAAAGACTTGCCATTATTCATAGCGTGTCTCAAAATAATCGTATTTATTATTTGGCTTCATACCTGTCATAGTCTGTAAAACTTCTTCATCAGTTTCTCCCAAACCCAACATGATTGACGATTTGGTCACAAGATTAGGATTTGAAGATTTTGCGTGCTTTAATACCTTCAATGTTTGCCTAAATAAATACACAATAGAACGAAGTCTCCGTCATTTTTTTGTTTGCGTCTTGTCAAAGAGTGCATCTCAGTTCTCATTCTCACATGTACCTATTTCGCAATATTTGAATATACTATTTTATTAATAACCTGTATTTTGCTCGTGGATCCCGAACAAAAGGAGTTAGCCGTTCAACAGTTTCAATATTGTGAGCAAACACATCTAGACCAGAGTTGACTACTGTTGAGACTTGGTCCAAATTACCTCTGAAATCTGGTGACAAAACCTCAACTAAGAGTTTCGGTATATCCCTTTTCAAATGAATAACCGTTTCTGCAACATGAGCGGATCCTCCATCATTCAAATCATCTCTGTCAACAGATGTTAAAACAATGTAATCGAGTCCCCATGCTGCAATGGCTTGGGCTGTATTCTTTGGTTCATTTGGATCTAATGGGGGAGGTGCTTTGGATGTCTTGACGGAACAAAATCTACATCCTCTAGTACAGGTATCGCCCATTAACTAAAACGATAATTAATATAGTCCTATATTTCATTCAGGAATGAAAACCGCATTCCCGTCCAAGGCTTGACATCGGGTTACCCGATGTCAAGCCTTATTCCTGTCTTTTCTATAAATAGTATTCAAACAGTTTGGACTCTTTCATAACTTAATTACCATGATAGTTGCTGTCGCAGTTTGCTCAGGTCCACCACCCCAACATTCTCCTATATTTGGACATCTAGCTTCCTCACAGACGGTGTGCAAATTAAGTCCTCTAAGTTTTTCTTTGATACGAGAATATTTTTCTCCAATGGGTATTTCTCTTTTAAGCCAAGGTGGTAATCGAAGACGCTCATTTTCACCCTTTTCGCGTTTAAGTTTCCCTAATATGAGTGAAGCATAACATCAAAATAAGATATACTATTCCCATTTTAAATTAACTGTAATATGTATGTATACATATACAATATATGTGCAATATATGCGAGGTGTATGTATTGCATGTACAACTATAAAATTGGTCATGTGTGTAGTATACCTTTATAATCATCCCATTTTTCACCCTTTTGAACAGAGCCGGAAACAAAATCAGAGAAATCTGGACCATCAGAAAATTCCTTCTTTTTCTCGTCTAGATTAGATGACGTTTTTGTCACCACAGAAGATTTCCAGCGAATACCCTTTTCAATATAAAATTTCAATTGAATCTCAAGAACATATATATATATAGCTGTGACGATATTTTATGCATGTACTAACCTGACAAGCTGTCATGGGCTTCAATCTTTGCGTCCAAGCACAAGGTGAATTCATCGTAAAATCTAAAAATGCAATTTATTTATGATCACTTGAAACACGAGAAATAATGTTTTTGTATAAAAAAAATTTCATTGTGTATTAAATTAACACACTTGTTTGTCTGGTCTTCTCGAAATTGTCTTTAGACGTACATGGCCTAATTTTTTGCGTTCCAAAATAACTTAGCAGATAAGATACATTTGAGATAGGATACTGATAACCAAGAGGTCAAAGGGCAAAATAAAATAAAATAAATACCCTTTTTTTCTTTGATTCCCTTCAAATTCAAATTGATACATACAATTTTTTGGCCATCGAAAGAAGAGCACGAATCTGGAATTTGAATTACTTTTATTATTCGGATTCGCTTTTTTATTTTTAATTATATAATTATTTTTCAATTACATTTTATAATTATTATACTTAATATAGGTATTAAACATTGTTACTTATCGTATCTGTAACTAAGAGTAGATTAGCTATATCATTTAAATGTTCAACTAGTTGTGTTTATGTGAAACAGTAGGGAAATAATTGAAATATGAACCTGGAGCCTACACCTTCCTTCGGAGCCATCTGAAATCATAATAATAATGGAAGTTGAAGAGAAACGGGATCAAATTAAAGAAGATGACGAGGATTCACATGAACAAATTACACAAATATTAGAGAGGAGTTTTGTAGAATGTCTCAGGTCAGAATATAAAGTACAGAGTGCAAGAAACCATTATGAAGGCGACAATAATGATCGTCCTCATGAAAACTTGTCAAATGTTTGTCATCAAGTTTGGATGAAATTTGCAAATCTTCACCAAAAGTCCCCATCGCACAAGAATAACAATGTTCAAAATTGCTCGAGCTCAAAATTTGCAAAAGGATCACAAAAGAAAGTAGTAGAATCTCATAATGTTACCAAAAACCCACAAAAACATGATGAGAATAATAGTTATCACTCATCGTGTATTACTTTCGCACATTCCACATTGTCTCTCCTCATACTACTTTTCAAATGTGTTTTTCATTCTACACTTATTTCAATTTTAATCTACTGCATGATCGTTTTGCACAAACCAACGCAAGTCATTATCTCGCGAAACACTCAAGATTTTATTTATCCTTTTATGAGAACTCTTCGAATTCTTGCACTACCCTATGTTGAAGCTTTCCCCGTCATAAGCAGTATGTAAATTATTTATTATAAAATTATCAATGTACAAGTACAAGGGTTCTACAAAAAGACAATACATATTTGTAAAAAAAACAGTCTTAACATTCTTTATATTCTTCAGATTTGTACGAAGAATCCTGCTTGGTTTCGAATCCATATTTCACAATGGGGGATATCGATTGTTGGCCTTGTGAGAATGCGAGGAGCATAGTTGACTTAACGGGATTCTCCAACTTTTCTCAAGTTTACCACGATAGTGGAATTCCATTCATAGTGACCGTAAATAAATTCTTTATAACGTACGCTTAAAGACGAGTAAATTAAAGAGACTCCTCTGTTGTTACATGGGTTTTTTGTGATAATATAGGAAGCTTTCAAATCAGAGTTGAACATTGAGGATATTCGGACAATCTGCTCACAATATATTGATCTAATGACGAAAGTGTACGTCAATCCAAATTTCAATACCATTTCTAAATTACAGCAACTCTTTCAACCGCAGTCTTCAGTATTAAAGGATCAAAAACTTCATATTAAATGGTATTAATGAAATGATTCATTCCTGTTTTGTATATTCTACTGTACCATGTTTATTTTAACCTGTCCCAATCATGGATTAATTGAATGGTTTAATTTAATACAAATTGTATTCTTTACTGTACCCATTTAGGAAAATTAATCGAGTTTCAACGGCAAGATTGCTACGTAAATATTTTCCTAAACCATTTTTTATACCGAATCGCACTGAAGTGTCCGTTCAACATTTTCTATTCATTGATCAGCCGAAATCAATCTCGTATTCATTGGTATGTTTAATAAAATACCTATAGTTTTTACTATACCGATACAAATTTATTGACTAATAATACTTTGGTATGTACTAGTGAAATTTAATTCTGATTATTTTATTTGATTAGCCCGTTACTGAATTTGCAAATGTTTTCTTGATGCAAGCTAGTGGTTCTCGATATATTGTTCTCATTCCTACTGAACGTTGTACACATCGCTGTAAAGTTGTGTCTACTATTTTGCGTCCCAAAGATGTTTGTAAGTTCTTATTATTTATTTACATTACGCATTACAGAATATCAGAAAGAAAAAAACATTAAAACGGTCTACAATTTTTTTTTTTTATTTATTTCAGTATTTTATAATTGGCTCTACTGGCGGCCAATGTCAGTTCCTGTCGAATCTCGTACGGGCAATCTAAGTGTAACCTACGTCGGCAGCTTCTATTAAGAAATCCACTAAATTGCCACAGCTATTGCAATGTACTACTTGTGCTTCCAAGCATCTACAACCACACGAAAAATCTCTACAGAGTTTAATCGCAGTCAAGCGCCAATTGTTCCTTTTGTGTACTATATACTATAGTATATGCCTACGTGTATTTATGTACTACAACGTGTTACATAATATGGTCTTCCATGGAAATGATAGAAGTTCACCTAAAAAAATTCAGACTGTCATCGGCATATGACCATTCCTAGTTTTTTTGTTTTTTGTACTATTTTCTTCTTTACCTTGGAATAATTTCTCTAAAGACGATATGGATGGATTATTTCCTTTTAAAAAAAGTAACTACGCCTACGTTTCCACTAGAAACTCGTACCCAGTGAGATTAATTTTTGTGAAGTAAAATCGGAAAATTTTATAATGATATAGTATTTCGGATTAGCCTTTAGTGAATCACGTTAGATAATCAAATTAAATGACAATGCCAACAACCTGTGTGTATTAAAAGTAAACTGAGTCCAAGCAAGTACTTTTAAAAGACGTGTCTTCCTACCATTTACCTAATATTGTTAAAAGCTGGTAGTACATATTATAGTACTACTAAGTAAGAGATTTACTGTGTTCAACTGTTCAACAAACGCACTGTTGTGTTTAGACTGTTGTTACCATCATGCTGTTGTCCATGTTATAAATTTTAAATTCTAGCTGTAAAAATAATTATAGTGTTAGTATATACATATGTATGTACATACTTAGGATGTGAGTTTTTACTTTTTTACACAGTTGTTAACTGTGAATCTTAGGCAAATCCATGTGCCTGATGATTTATTTTTTGATAGTGATTTTTTATTTGTTTGCAAATGTGTATGTGGTACGGCAATCGTACTTTTTTGGATACCTCGTCTGATTTTCATGGAAAATTATGACAGAGTCACAAGACATGTACAGAAATTACAGAGGGCAAATTCTTTAGGTATAATGAGTATAGCTAACAGACGACGGCGGCTGTTTTGGTCTATCTAGTATTATCCGTGAATCGAGAGCTTTGATCAGTGTTGCATGAATTTCGACGACAATATGTCCCTCCAAGAGAAAAAGGATGAATGAGGTATTTACGATTTCCCATTTACTTTATATGGATTTCAATGGCGAATGGGCTATACGCGATTCATCCTTATTCGCTTGGAGAGAGACATATGTATTAATATTATATTATTGACTTAGTACAGCTCTTGAAATTGTCTAACTTTAGCTCGGGAACATTAACCAAACCAGAGAAAAAACGCAATGTACATATATTCAAATGCTAAATTTTTGTAATGGCACTCATATATTATACAATTTTTATATTACTTCATTTGGTATTTATTTAATAAATAATAACGACAAATTTACACATTGATCGTGACTCGCACACATTTTCATCCATCCATGTAAAATGGTTCTACTTGCAATTACATATTATGACTTATTGTCTTTTTTTTCAATTATCTCCAACAACTATTTTAATTACAATATAATTTCGCACAAGTTTTTACAGTGATTACACTAAAGCCAGAATTCTCATTGATTTCATTATACATATATGTATATAATTTCGTTCGATCCAGTTTTTTTTTCAAAATGGAATTATTGGAATTCTTCGTTTACACTGCCAGAAAGAATAATAATTACTGGCCACAACAATAAACTACGGAAGTGCCTACTTACAAGCTTTCACAGAATTTCATAGTATTTACCTATTAAGTATAATATACGTAGTAGAACAAACAACAAATTAACTATTATTGCCTAGTTTATTGTTATAACAATTATTTCGTATTTGTTTATTTAGTATTCACACGCAAGTTCACTGTACTACAGCAGATTATGAGTGACACTTTTTACAGTGTGAACTCAACACGTAGTATTACATACTAATGAATCATTAGTATAATGATTATTAAGTATTTAAATTAAAAACATTGATATTGCTATTTATGATGTAAACTACAGTTTTGTAAGGTTATCACAGAACTTTTTACATGAACATGATAGATAATAAAACGTTGGCGAAAAAAAATTCTCCGAACATTATCAATTATTGATTGGAGTCAACCAATCTTACATATAAATACATTCCAAATAATATCGACGTTGTCGATTGTTGGCATAATTTTTATATACTTACACTATATACACATGTGTACAAATATATATATGTGTATCAAATGTATCAAAGGTTTTCTGTTCACATTTAAAATTCTAAGATTCTTTTTTACTGCAGCGGATATTGCGAATTCGCAAATTTGTAGTGATAAAGCCCGTTTACCCAGTTCCGTGTAAAACCGTGTGTACACTGAAAATTTCGAAAATCGTCCAACCGAATGATTGGATAACAAAACAAAAAATGCGACTACCCTTAACCGCACAGCATAATAAACTTGTATAATTCTAATACAAATGAATTGGTTAACGTATATCGATCGTATTAATTTATCAATTGATCTACATAACATCTATATAGATACATACATATGCATTATTGCATCAATTGCATGTATGCGTTAAAAATGGAATAATATCAATAAGCTGAACTGTCAAAATATCATAATCATAGTCCAGTTGTGATAATTCTACCTACTTTACTTAACTACCGGGACTCATGTACATTTTTAACTACAATCTATCATTAAGTTATGATTACTAATGATTCCCACTTTACAACTGAGCCTACCTTACGTTTTCTGTTTGGAATACATGACAGAGAAATGTCTATTCTCCTGAAAATGCATATACATGTTAAATATGTCTGAAATGCTTAAAATTTCAATGCGTATATATGTATGCATATTTATCATGATATTCATTGTCATTATTCTTAATTACTAAGTTACTTCAAGTATAAAGATCTTTCCTAAAAACTGGATTTTTACTCACACAAAAAACTATGCATATATATAATCATAAATTATTATTTTATAATCACCAAATCATAATGTTCTTATAATTATAATCTCCATTATCATAATTTTATTTTCATGTTTCTGCACTTGTAAGAACCCTATAAATGATGAATATAAATAGCATCATATGAACACACTTTTACTTGAATTTGGTAAATTAAGTTAAATAAAATGTGTAACTCTTTAACTTTAAAATTTCAAACTCTTGAACCTGAAGAAATTACAATACTACATTACACTACCTTCAAAACAACAGATTGCCAGATTTTTTTTACATGTTCCTTAATTTTGATTTGACTAGTCTTGAGTTAAATGTCCTTGGAGAGACTTCCTACATAGAAGATGCTATGGCTGTAATAACAGTAAATTAGGTGATAAAAATTTGACATACATGTATTGAGACGAACGGCTCGAAAAAAGCTCTCCATTCCATTGATTTGCGGCAGGATTGTTGGGGGATTTTTTCTCAAATTGTCACTATCATTATAGCAATTATAATATGTAATAATTGACTATACTTACACTACATGTACCAAAATGAATGAGGAGCTTTTCTCCGGATCCTGTTCGAACAACACAGCATAGAGTACGAATGAGAATGCTCTTTAAAATTTGTAGCATATATTGGCTACAAGAACTTTTCTTTCAACTTATATTTCAACACGATGGGGATGAGGGATACAAAACCCAGGGTTATGAGAATAATCAATGAAGTCCATGATAGCGCTGCAGATGATGATGTCAATTCATGTAATGTTGTTCCAGCTCGAATTGCCACAAAGGATGGAGGAGCCACACCTAAAAAAATTACAATGTTTTTAAGGGTACTTTAGGAAAATCATTAGCAGTTATTTCAATTCATTTGGTATCGTTCTTTTGACCAACCTAAGAATGTTCCTATCCAAAACGGTTTAAGAGGTACTCCAACAACTGGTGCTGTTATATTGATAAACCAATTTGGAAGAAAGGGTGTGATACGTAAGAATATCATATAATTGAGCAGATCTTCTCTGTGTCGGTCAACCTGTTTAAAAAAAGAGCTGAATTATTTGATTTGCTTTGACGAAGCAGTTTTTAATGCACACATTTGTATTGAAAGCTTAAATCAATAAAGAAAATAGAAAATAATCTAAAATGTTTGTACCACTTGACGCCACTGATCTGCTTTTTCTGGAAAATATGTATAAATCAGTCTTCGTCCCACCATTTGTGACAATAAGTAGCAACAGCTAGCACCAGTTGCTGAACAAAAACAAACCAAAAATAGGGCCTGGTAGAATGGAAAAAGGAACCCAGACATGATGGACAGGAAAATTGATCCAGGGATTGCGAATGTCTGTAAGCTGGAAATAACAAACAGCCAAACAAATTCTTGTAAGCAATTATATTATTCCTTATACGGCTAAAATGCAATACATATAGTACAATTTTAAACTTACAAGATGTACGTGATGAACACAGCACATAGTACGGTGTAATAGTATTCATCTTTGTATCGAGATAGGACTTGACCGAGATGTTTTGCATCTTCCATGTTCCTTGGCAACTTTACGTATTGTAGCTCATGTCTATAAAATTAATAGGGAAACAATTGTATGACAATATGACAACTAATAACATATAGTATATATACAGTATACAAGTCAAAATTTTCATACAAAATATAATCGACTTACTCTTCAAATTCCGGGAAACTACTATACACTATATAGAGTGATACAGCGGACGTGAAAAATATACCTAGTAAAATTAGGAATGACATTTTTGAACTAAGGCCATCAGTGGGTGGTAGTAGAACGCCTCCATGGTTTTGTCGTGGACTGTTTGATAAATTATTATTCAGATTTCCTTCATGATTAACAGATTCTGCTTCCGTTGGTACAGCTAAAGTCACGGAATTTGGATGATTCGTCGTTAACGGCGGCCGATTTATCACAATACTATTAATTTCACTCATTATCAATCTTTTTCCTATACTGTTAATTGTTTTGTTTTTTATATGCTCTCAAGATCTGTGTAAAGCTGCTTTTGTGTATATGTTTCTCTATCCGTTTTTGCTACTGATTATGTAATTGACCCAAAAATTTAACTCAATATAAGTTTTACTGGCCAGAATTTTTTATAAATAAACAACAAACCAAACACTATACTAAGAGATTATGATAATTTCCTTCAAACTAAATAAACGATGAGTCATAAAATCAGAGGATTTTCTATAAAAATAGTACCACACATTTTCCCCTTACTACTCAATCTATAATTATTGAATCCAAGTATAAAAAAGACTTGTAAAAAAAATTAAAATTGTCCTGTTTACGTTGATTTTGATTGATGTACGATATATTATATGAAGTGGAAATAGTATAATAATTGAGTAGCAACGAGAAGAGGAGATATTAAAAGGGTACGTATTAAGGGTTTAGAGGGTTAAGGGTAAAAGTTAAATATTGAATCGAAATTTTATTATCTTTTATCTGGTATTTGTCTTAATTCATAATTCCTCTGATAATTCTTTTACACTTAAATTACTTAATAATCTTACGTGTCATGAGATTTGCTTTTTTGACGATAACGTGTGAAGATCGTCAAGTACTTCTACTCACTCGACGAATTTTCTCCCATACAAAAAATGATTTAAAAAACTCAAATCACTAAAATATCATGACGGAAATACTAAATAAAGTTTACTTATTATTATTATCAATTTTTTGCTTAATTAAGGTGCTAAAAAATCTACCTATAAAATATTAAAAATTCTATCAATATGAATTCAACTTTATGAAGTGAGATATCGCATCTAAAATGAAGGCGTCGCATGCATTATTGATAAAAAAAACCAGTTGAATCAGTTACACAAAACATAGGTACATATATATATATATATATAATAATATTATTATTATAGGTTTATAGATATAATGCTTTTTAAGTCGTAATTCATACTCATACCGACTAAAGATTAGTCTCCTGAACTGAAAATATTGATTTGACAAATTAAAGTATGATACTTGACAGTCTATAGCATAGACTCTATATATACTGTCGTCGAAAGCGGAAATGGCACAGATCGAATTAGTGAGAAAAAAACTCTCAGTGAGCAAGGGGCGGTCTTA
>JAIUND010002999.1:0-18378 GCA_034699125.1 Gisinianus flammeolus | reverse complement strand
TAATATTCTCCAATATAATATTCTCCAATATAATATTCTCCAATATAATATTCTCCAATATAATATTCTCCAATATATTATTGTTATCATTACCCACAGCACAAACTACATATTTAAATATTGAACACGCTTTTCAATATTTTATTACCAGTAATTTTATGTCGCCATAAAATTTTCAATTTCCCAGAGTGTCATGAGAATCCGTTTCTGTAAACTGTGACGGTTTCCATGTTGCTTCATACTGTATATATATGGATCAAAGAATCAAAGAACATCATTTGTTTCAACTCTATCAAATCACAAATCCGTTGAATTGATACTCAAATATTATCTGTCCCTTAATTTCATAATTTATGTATTATTTGGAATCGGAACTATTATGGATTTAAATCTGCAGCATGTTGACATTTGAACAATAGGGAAACTTGTAGTAAGTTTTTAATATTGAAAGCATTCAGTTTATACGTTTACAGCACACATTTTATTTTCACATTCATTCATTTATTCTTTGTGGAACGAGAGAAGTTAAAAGGTATAAGGTATAAGGTGGAGTTTCGAGAGTGAATTATTATTTTATTATGGCCTCGCATTCACACACTGAAAGAGTTTTTGAATTTCTACCGCACGCGTCGGTGAGAAGAAACTCTCAATGCAGTCAAAAGTCAGGGATACATATAGTGAAGGGAACTTGGTAAGCTTGGAATGAGAGTTTAGACTTTAGAGTTTAATATAGAGAATAAGTAGAGACTCTACACATTCTCCAATCTCCTCCATGCTACATGAAATGCAATGCAAAGAGGGAAAAAACGAAAAGAAAGGACACCGACGGAAGATGAAACGAGAAAACAAAGCATTCCTATTCCTATCTACTTGAGACTTGAGAGTTCACCATCCAAAACAACCACTCGATTCATGCATAATACATAATGCATTTTATAATTCATTCATTTGATCTTCATCTCAACCAACCTCCACTCATCCATCTCTGCATCCACAAACATCTCCAAAAGAATAATCAATTTAATCCTGACCTGCATGGTTTTGTTCTTGCTCCGACTTGTTTTAACCAACATATACAAGTACATATGTACATGTTCTAGTTTAATATTTGTACACTTTATAGTTTATACACACTATTAAGCTAAAATCTTGGCACAAAAATGCACTTTATTGATGTCGTTCGGAATTTTCCATGTTCAAAGGTCAAAGTTTATAATATCTGTAGTTTAGTTTGCAATGATTTTACACATGTACATTGTACATAATTGTGTACAATCAAATGTGCATTTCCAGATTTTACTGTAAAACTTATGTCATATAAAACCCAAAAAGAAAATGCACTGAGAAGAAAAATAGTAAAAAAAACATACTTTTATATGCAACTGTGGTGCATTCATTTTACGGACTGCTCCAGTTTTTTTACAACATTTCCGGTTCCGAACTCCCGTGTGGAGTTACAATAGGACCTTTTAAACTGGGAGTCAAGTTTGTATGGACAACTCTTTACTCACTGGATATTTTATTCAACACTTTGTCATACCACACTATCAACCCTCATTTTACGACCACAAATATGCGCGAAGGTATATGGAATAAAAAATCCAAGAACAATTACACTACAGTTGACTCTTCATATGTCTGAATCAGAAAAAGTAAATGTACATATTCAATTATCCATCAAGTAGAGACATTTATCTTCTAGGTATATTATAGATTTTTGGTGTTGATATAAATAATAGTTGGATAGTCGAGTCATAATGAGAATCATTCAATTCATCTCTGGAATTCGAATTCAAAATTGGCACTCCATCTGCACATCTGCCTTTTATGTGTAATTAATGGGGGAAAAATTTACATTATTGACAGGTATATGTATATATATATTAAACCCGTGGATGGATGATGATGGGATTGATACTAACTATGCTAATGATCACGATAAGTACATTTTGTGGTGGAAACTTAAAACTTGTAAAGTTTCTCTAATCGTAACCTATCCACTCTCATATATGTATATATGTGCACATAATTTGAAATAATTTCCATTTGCTGTATATATATATATATGCGTAACTTCAAACGAAGCACTGGGCAATGTAATGCATATGTATGTATAACTCTCTCAGTTTTCCATTTTGAAAATTACTCGGAATCTGGTACATACTACGGAAAATAATCTATATACCTACCTATATCTCATTTTATGTATGTACATATGTGTACTTATAAACCATCAACCTTTTAGCTCTTTCTCTCTACTTATGCTGCTCATACATATATAATTCTCATTGCAAGTAAAGAAACCTGTTATTTTTACTTTTATTACTTCCAGTCACCATTCTCCATGGACCAAGTCCCTGTATTCTGTATGCATATGTTTTTTTATTGTATAATATATTGTGTGTACATATTACATACACACACACACATACATCTACAACATCCAATCCAAGCACGCATGTACACACCACACACAAATTGTATGTATTTAGTATTTAAACAGCATATCGGTTTGGAAATTGTATGCAATTTGAATCCCAAATTCAATTGCAGCTTGCAGATTCCTCCTACGAATAATATACGCAGGTATGTATCGTATATATTAAATACATCAAGGATATTCCTCAGCTTTATAAAGTACACTAATACAATTTGATGATGACGAGCGGAAGCATGCGTACGTATACATGTACAATACACTTCCCCCTGCTTGCCTGCCATGTCCATATCGATGTCGAGAGACTCGTTCGAACATTACCAAAATACACTACAGTGTGTGGTATGGTGTCTAATAACTTGGAGATTTGAAGGCGTGTAGTGCAAAATGAAAATATACAAAAAAAACTCTACGACCCTCTGTACGATATTTCTGTAATAACTTTGAGAATATATACGAATTTTACACGTTCAATTTCAACCTCCATTAGAATTATAATCTACAATCCTTTTTTCCCTTCTTTTTCTGTGGTGTATGATTCATAATATATAATATCATAATTATGGATATTGAGCATAAAATGAGCCTCATTACTATGCTTTAGTATTACTGTTGGACTCTCGAGGTTAGATAAATCATGAACAGTAAACATGGAACATGGATTTACTCTGTTTCCCCGTCTCACTTGCTGTGTATTGTATATATCGTGTTGGTTATAACCTAAAGTCCTAAACTTGAGCTTCGGAAGCTCCATCATTCATTTAATAATCATAATCATTTCATAATATTTCATTGTACAAGTATTCTGCATGATTATAGATTATATACACCATCAGAGTTTAGTCGGTCGTCATCGTTGTAATATAGAAGTAGAAAATCATTCAATAATAATAATATCATTATCAATAATAAAACGTGATGAATGAATAGCGCACAAACACAACATGAAACAATTGGAAACCGTTAGTCGTCTATCACTGTTCACTATTCCCATTAATTCATATATGTATACATTTTACATCATTACAAATAATTTTCCAATACATTACATTTCCCATTACGTGAAATAACAATAAATCGTTATTCTTTCTTTCAAATTCTTTCTCTCCTAAATATTACTGATTACTGACGATGCGAGAGAGAGAGATGTTGAATGTGAACTCCTGCTTGTGCGTACTACTCACAAGTCGTAATATAATCAATGTGTACAAAATATAATTTGATGGTTTTACACACACACAACGAACGACACCAGTGTGTCGGGTTACTCTCGATTTGTTTACAAATTACAGTGTGATGATGACAAAACAAAAAATATAATGTGGTGAACGAGTACAAAATTTTAAACTGTAATACAAGGACAATAAACATGAGATAGGATTGTACATTATTAAAAAACGTCCTAACAAATGCAAAGGCGGCAATAGGCGGTTAATTGTTAATTAACGAATTAAATTGTATAAACAAACAATTATTTAAAAAACAATTTGATTTAGTCGTTAGAATCACGCACGATTATAATTGTTCGATTACTGATTGCTACACTTCCGAACAGTTGACTCATATTAAATTGGTGAGATAAAAACGATATGCCAAGAGTAATATCACGTAAAATATTTAAATTAAATTCACCCTCTTCACGTTTTCTTTTTAGTTAGTCTTGTGTTGACTATGTTGAAGATATTTCTTTTTTAGCAAAGATTCATTTAGTTAACTATATCTATACATATTACTCAACACTTTTGCCGATAAACGAATATCATGTGACATGCCAAAACTTGCTTTTTTTGTAATATTTGATGTTGATGCGAATGGAACGCTAAAAGGCTTTTTTTTTAATACCTATCCTATCCAGTTGTTTTTTCAAGCAAATCCAATTTAATCCTCTTCAAGATATATAAGCGGATGAAAACACTTGTACTGACAATGAGAAAGTCTTATGAATATATACAGTCGGTGTCGGATACAGTCGGACGTGTAGGTACATAGAGTGTAGTGATGTAGTCAATGACTACATACTAGTCATACATGCATGGGAGAAGATAGATCTTTATATCTTTTGCATGCATGATATACTTTGGTTACTAGAGATTTCATAGTTTATAGCGTATAGTGTTAGCTCATCGTTCGTTGGTTTGCATTAGCTTTCCGTTCAAAGTTTACAAGTTTTTGACACGACGACGACGAGGAGGACAACGATGAACCTAGACAATATACAGAGGAATATATGTATATTCCTATGTATGGAGTCGAATATTTCAGGCCTCCCTTATGTACACACTATGAACTTATCCTGAAGAACTGCCTCCTGGAAAATTTCACGCTTTTTATGGACTCGAGTGCACTAATAAAATAAAACGAGAGAGAAGCAAAAGAGAACGAGAGAGAGAGAGGCAAGGATAAGTTACTAGTTGGAAAATATAAAAAAAGGTTGCTTGCTCTCCGACCCAAAAAAGCAAAAAGCAAAGGCAATGTGAACAGCTACTATTATCTCCAGCAAAATAGAAAAATATGTATCTCTCGGTACAACGTACAGAAGACGTCCAACTTAACTTTTCCAATACTAGACTACTAGTTTTTAGTTTGAAGGCATTTAGGCAGCAGCAGTTGCCATTCAAAGATGCAATTGCATTGCATTGCATCGCATCTCAATATTCTCAATGCAAATGTGCATTGAGACATGATGAACATGAAAATTGAAGAAGCCTTAAACTAGATGAAATATTACAAATAAGAAGGGGCAACACACACACGCAAGAAGATTTAATAGGATGGATATGGAGGGTAGAATTCAAATGCAGATTTAAAAAAGTGTCCATGTATAGTATGTATAAAACACTACAGGAGTGAGTACATAGTAGTACATACATATTACATATCCATGTGAAATGTGAATGAGGGACGTGTAAAAGATTCCCTGCTATCTGGTATTGAAGTTTTGAATAAACATAACAAGTATACAATATAATCCTGCGGCTGTTGCCTGCCTACCAGCCTGGTTCTCTCTCTCTCTCCTTCTGGATTTTAACAAAGGGGAAATGTATGGGGCTCGAGACTACTCGTTGTAGTAGTACATAGTAGAGCAGAAGAGATGATACATGATACAAAGATTGCAAAGCTGTATAATCTGGTGCAAAGTGCAATGAAAATCACGTCCTACACACAGTACACACTATACATTTGATAAAAAACAGCATGTTGTTCAGAGCATGCATTTCAGAAAACTTAATAATGCATTTGTATTTTTGTTTGATTCTTTGAGATTTGGAGATGAGAGCGAGTAATGAGTATGCCTATTTGCATTTGCCTGTATTCTATATTTTTATATTATATAAAAAGAACAAGATTTAAGTTGAGTTGAGTTCTGTACAAAGTACGAGATGCGAGTTATGTAGTTATGGAAAAATTACATCATGCGACGATGATGATAATGATGAGCGGTACATTAGATAGATGAGAGGGAAATGAAAGAAATTTTCAATGGAACAAAACATCGAAGACAAATAATATAATAGATGGACAAGAAGAACTATCTATATACATAAGAAGTAGAAGCAGTTGAAGAAGGTCTTGAAGAAAAGAGTCTACAACTATATACACAAAAAAAAAAATTCACCACCAAAGCTAAACTGAAAGTTCAACAACACCAAATTATGTTAAAATAACATTCATTCTTGTTCTTGTTTCTTGTCTTTCTCACTGCACACACATATAACTAACACGGACAATGTCTTGTGTTCTTTCTTTTTTTTACTATTTAACCGTCTTTTTTGATGTATCCACAATGTGGATTCCACATCCACACAATCCACAGACAACGTGTATGAAGGAGTATGATGCTTTTGAAGTTGATGCTGAATCCTGATGCACATTGCACACTAACAAATACCAAAAACTCCACAAGGTATATAGAGTATATAGAACTAACAGCAACTAATAAAGAGCTACATTCGGAGTTCGGAATGAGTTGAAAAACACACAAAAACCATAGATATGTTTAAAACGTATATATATACAATCGTGTATACATTTGGGAAAACCTTGAAAAGCAAACAAATACTAGTCAAGTAAGTAGTATCAACTATCACGTATCCAGTATTGCTCTATTAGTGAGTACCTTCAATCTCTAAAGATTTTTATTTTATTTTGTTTAAATGAAATCCAGTAGTTGTATAGGAGCTTTATCAAATACAACAATACAAAAAAAAAAAATAAAAGAGTGAAAATTAAATGAATGGATGATCCACACTTTTATACATAATGAGAAATGTGGATATAAATCAAGAGATTGGGAATGGAAAGCTCATTAGCTTCAGAAAATGTAAATTCAGTAAGCATAAGCATGCAAGTTTAAGAAGGAGATATGAATAGGAATAGTAAAAATAATAAAAATAAAACAATCAACGTCCCATGAAGAATAAACAGAGTATTTGCAACTCTCTGACGTTGAATTTATTCATTTACTCTACACTTAACTTACTTTTTTCAATGCTCGCTCGAAAAAAAAAAATACCGTCATGCATATTATGAGCATGCCAAATTCAAATTAATGTCATACGTCTTTTTAACGTCGAAAAACTAATAATGTCCTAATGTTTAAACTAGTTGATATAATAATAATAATATTCACTAATTCCTTAATCACCTTAAAATCCTGATACTGGGGTGGTACCAAAAAAAAATACATTACATTAAATGATATTTTGACACAACAACTGACGGCATATTATGACGATGACCATTGATCATCTTTCTTTTTTCTTTTCTACATTCTATTATGTACAATATATATAGAAGAAAAAAAAACAGCAGAAAAAAAGGCATATATTTAATGTTCTTTTGACACTTACCAAAGTTAAATATAGATCCAATCATTTTATCACTTTTTTCTTGATAAAACTTGTAACAACGAGTATATTATATTATAATAAAACAAAACAAAAATCACAACGAGCAAAGGGGGTTTCTTAACATTTCTTTTCACTTGAAAAAAAAAATAATTTATTATATGGATCTTTTTTACACGGTTTTATATGTTTACGAATGCCGGTATGATGGAGTCTGTATATATATATTATAATATTTGTCTCTCCTTTTCCTTTTCCTTTTGGCATATATAATATATATGCAGTATGTATTCAAGAGAGAGAAACACACTCGACACCGACACTCACACACACACAAAAATCCACTATTCAATCGTGTGTGTGTGTGTGTGTGTATTATTATAGTTTCTGGTTAAAATAGGAAGAGTTTTTGTGGAACACAGCTACAGAGTTGCTCACAAGACGAGCGAAACTTGGGAACTGAGCTCCTCGCATTGCGAGAGGAAATACACTGTGTACTTTTTCTATTGCATTACATGTACGATGATGAGAAGAGAGGGAGTCAGTCGCAGGCAGTGTTCAGTTGTGAGACTTCTCCGCTCCACACACAGATCGCTTTGAGAGAGAGAGAGAGAATTTAACTCACTTGCCATCATCATTTTGTTCATCATCCTCACTATCGATGATGAACTTTAAATGTAATCAAGTCCTTTTCATTTTATTTTATTTCAAAATCTATAAGTATAGATAAATAAGAATTAAAGAATCCCCTTTTATCTTTGTTCCTTTTGAGATTAAAATACAAAAGCATTCACATTTGAATTTGAATTTGACTCATCCTCATCGTTTGTATACTCAAAAACTCAACACTGTTCTTTACTGTTTACTGGGGAAATCTCGGTCATCCTCTATATATGAATAGATATATGTACATTGATATCATTTTATACAAATAAATGTTGTACTTATTTTGATGCATGGAGTATGTATACAAAAGAGGATGATTTAGCGTGTGTGGAACAGCGACTTTCGTACTAGACAAATACATGTATACTTTAGAGTTGAGAATCTAAAGTTTAGACTGTGGAGTTTCATCGAGAGACTTTTGTGAGACAAAGAACAAACTTTTATTCATTTATTCTTGGAAATATTTGATAATTTCCAACGGGAATTGATAAACAATATTCTTTAGACTTTAGTGTCTTTGAAACCATGTTGTTTAATCTTTGATGTTCCTATGTTACCTATGTATGTATGCGATCACAGATTAATCTAATATAATTTCACATTTTTTCTTCATCTTGATGGAAGTTAGAAGGTCGCCCCTCTTATCCTGTGTGTCTTGAGTGTGAGTGTGAGTGTTGACTCACTGACGACTGAAAACATATTCTTTGTGTACCTAGTACCTATGCACATTGACATTAGTATCGATGAGCATGTTAATTATGCAAAGCCAGTGATAAATATGCCAAATCACTATATAACAGAAACGTCCTTACTTTCTTGTATTTGTATTTGTAGTCTGTACTACACGACATCGACACGTTCATCATGCATTCGAAATATACCATACCAAAGATAAAAGGATATATAGGTACACGTATTTACAATCTGTTTTGTATTCTGTAATCATTTCCCAAATGCGAACGGATGTGAATTTTTACATTTTTACAAATTGTATCATAATATTATGATTCTTATGCATGTATGTGAATATTGTGAATCGTGAGTGTGCTTGGAGTTGGGGAATGCATTGCATGCACATAGTTCAAGTCTAAATTATTATATGTGTAAATTACACATTTTTTTACACACACATTTCTCTCTTCCCTTTAAAAATTTTAACTTTGTCTCTGTACTCTGTATAGTAAGTACAAGTTAAAAGTTATGAATATGATGATGTATGAACCATACAGTATGGTATGTGTAAAAGGACACATATTAAAAGCTGGTTTGGTTCTCGTATCGGCCCGGTACAGGAAAAAAAATCGGATGGGTTTTTAGCATATGAAGAAGGGATAACTCATGAGAGTACTGAATGTACATTTGTATTTATATGTATGCAATAACATAATGAACTAATACATACCTACCAAAGGCATATTTTGTCATATGTACCATCAACCCATACATATGTACATACTTACAATAATAATATCTCTCTGTGTGTATAAGTACATACATTCTCTCTACACTACATTCTATCCCCACGTAATTTTAAAATAGGCTCATAGCACGAAGCATCATCATCATCCCCCTCCTCAGTATGTATTTACCCGTGAATACATATGTACATACATATGTCTCAATGTGTACGAGTTTACTTGCATAAAAACATATGTACGAGTAAAAAGCGTTCCTTATTCTATGGAGTAAATATGGTCTTTGACTATACATATGCTGAAGGGGGTGTTGAGATAGATATGTAGATAAAATATATACATATAAAAGCACAGTGTGTCTACATATGTATTTGAAGCTGGGTTTTCTAAACCTGACGATGTATGTATGTACATATGTATATGTTCATAGTATGTACACGTACACACACACACACTACACTGATGCACATGTATTCATCATATGTACATATAGAAAACACACGCATAAACACATTTGAGCAGCTTAAAAAAATATGTACTTGCTGGAGAGCTCCAGCCCTAGAACTATATGCACACGCGTATTTTCTAATATAAAATGATAACTTGTAATTTTGTCATACATATGTATGTATGTGTAATATGCACGTAGTAAGTGTATATACGCTTCCATAAAATAGTTTAATTGGACGCTTTTAGGCCAAGTTTATGTATACATGTTATACACACACGGAAATTCATTATATGTATGTACGAGTCTCATACTATGAGAGCAATTTCATTTATCTGGTTGCATAGGTTTCGGTCAAGTTAGTGTACATATGTATTTGTATACTTTTAGTTGCAGCATGTATACAAGTACAAAGATCTTTTGTATAGTGTCATGTGGGTTCTTCTGGGTTCTTCTGGGTCTCCAACTCCGATTAAATGTAAGTATAGAACACATATACAAATTGTGTACATATACATATAAAAACATAGACATGTCTATGTATCCATAAAAGATACGGGGGAGAGCCCCACAGGGAAAATTTTACACAACTTTCCACGGAGAGTGAGAGGAAGAGAAAAAGCGGAAATTTTCACCAAGAATAATGTGAATGCAAATAAACTCTAGCTTTCCATTGTCATACCATTTGTACATGCATTGGGGACAGAGACCCAAATGTAATGAGGAGGAATCAAGCTCAATTTTATTTAATGCACCACATATACTCTTGGTTGGAGTCGGTCTATTTTCACCTTTGACTTCGACTTGTGACAATCATTTTTAGAGTTTCTCACTTCCCACATCCGTTTACTATTATAGTGAATAGTGATAAATCTGTAGAACATATTGGATAAGCTTCTTAAAAGAATTACATGATAAATTCAAAGCAAGTTCCTTCCTATGAAAATTCATTTAATAAAAATTGGTATCGGATCACAATGTGGACTTTATACTGAATAAATAAAAAATGTTTACATTGTAATTAACGTTTTTGCAAATTTCATGTTGGTCAATTACAGATGGAGAGTCAGATGTTGAGCGATGTTGAGGGATAAAATTATACATATATGAGTAGAACTGAAAGGGGAGAAAAATAGGTATACACATTACCTGTGTGTTTATGATATGGTGAGCGGAGATGTGTAGTCGTGTAGAGATATACAAAGCCTCAAACCTTCACAAAGATTGTAGTCATAACATATATGGAAGAGGGAGAGAAAATGATACAATTAAAATACCTCTCATGGGCTCATTTGTATGCGTTGAAGAAAAATCGTCTTTTAATGCATAATTACGAGGCTATGCCATTTTACACGTAGATATTATTCAGCCTCTCTCATATCTACAATTTGCGTAAGCAAATTAAATGTTTTTGTTTCAATATCTTCTTGACCAGTGTTTAGTTTGTGTTTTGTATGTAAAAAAATTCACTGGAAAAATTACTAATGACTTAAATATGATAATAAAATAAAACATCTGACAAGGTTTTAAGGAAACAAAAATGAGAGCCAATAAGAATGATAGAGACAATATTCCATGTCATAAAAAATGATTTCAAGTCACCAAGTTTACTACTTAATACATTTTTTTACATGTATACATAATTTTACCGAACATATTTATTTATCTGTTTTTTTTAAATAATGATGACAGTTGTTGATTGTGTTGAAATTGAATGTGAATAAAAAATTTAAACACAGGCGGCAGGTATATACATTATAATAAGTAAATAGTTATTTTTCGGTTGTAAATAGTTTTAATAATAATAAAACAAATATTTCAATATCGATAACTAATTACAATATATTTTTATTTTTTTACAGCGATTAAAGTTGTCTCCATGTACGACAGTATTATCATTCTACTATTTTATTTTACCAACGGTGTTTTGGGCATAACAAGGGGACCATTAAATGATTCTCTTTCTACCATCGCTTTAGTTACTTTGTCGGGTAACCAATCATGGACATTTCCAAATTTGAATAAAGTTTTATCTCCCAAGTTAATATGGTATCCGTACATCGTGTCATTACCAGGAAACTATAATATGATACAAAAGGAGAACACATGTAAATGACATCACACAAAGACCCAATATTATTTCAAATATTGTGACCGAGGAATCTCGTATATCCCTAAATTTTATTAATTTAAAGGTAATAATCTCAACAACTTACATTGTACCACTCTTCGTCCCACGCATCTCTATCTTCTCCATGAAAGTACAGTCGCGGACAATCGTAAAGAGTATCTTGCACTTCGCTCAAAACATGCTGCTTGTATTCCGTGAAACTGAAAAACCAAAACAAATTTTCGTTTATGTTTATGCAATGAAATTATAATCCTATTATTTATAAAATTTATATACCAATTCTGTAATATTTTATTATAATTATTAATATTATTATTATAACTATATATTCAACTTACTACCATCTACTCTGCGAGTAGCCATCTTCACCACTAAATCTCCAATCTTTCATTTTTTCCTCATGTTTATTGAACCGATCGAAATCAATTCTTTCAATATCTTCAACAACCACCTCAACATCTCCCGGGTCATTCCAATCATATGAAAGAATTTCTGCATGCTTCTCTAATTCAGCAAGACTTTTCCGTTTGTAACTGTCTTCTAACGCTGCCAAAAAATCGCCATGGTATACTTTTTCTTCTCCTAGACCCCGCTTTTTGAAATTTTCCAACACTGTATCGACAGAGGCATCCAAGTAGATTGCAAGATGTGGTCGTAGGAGGTCAACTTGCCCTTGATTTCTGAGCTTGTAGTATCCACGACGTTCTATATAATTTTAGACACGAACAATTGATTTAGCATATGATTATTATAACAAAGTACATGTGATGAATTTTATTCGGTAAGTAGGTATACGTGTTCTGACCTTCTTTACGAAGATATCCAACCTTAGCTAAAGCTTCAATAAATGCTCCATCAGTGTGATAACATCGTTCGATTACAACACCCTGCCCCGTATTGAACAAGTGAACAAGAGCATCTACGTATTGGTGAAGTTTTTGAAACATGATCCCAAATGGGAGTTGTGGAGCATTTTCTTGATACGGATCCTACAGAATTAAAAATTCATAAAAACATATTGATTTATCTTTTTCTGAAAGTAAAAAATAGTACAATTTATGAAGATGTCCGAGACTAAAAAACCTCTATACCTGTATAAATTTCATTTCATCCATACTCTGAGCATAGTAGGGCAACCTTTCGTCACAATCCCTGAAATCGTATCCATAATTATTGACGAAAAAATAATCCATCGTGGGCATGGGTAAATACAGCATTTCTAAATCCTTTGCAAGTGCTGTATGGTGAGACAAAATATATAAAAACATTAAGATTATATTTGTAATTTTTGATAATTTAAAGAGTACATATTTACGTCAAAATTCATGGAAATAACTCTTACCTTTTGCAAATTTAGATTTCCCGATAGCTGGTGGGCCTTCAATAGTAATGATTTTGGTATTCTCATCAAAACGTTTCGTTGTGCTATCAAAGAAATTCATCCAGTTTGGATATCCGATTTCTAAATGAAACAATAACAAATAACGCAAATTAATATGTACATAGAACAACAATGAAATGCCAATTCATTCACATTAAAATACCCATCCTACCATTCAGTAAATTTTAGAATTAAACTTACCTACAATTTTACCAAATCTTCATTTTAAAAAACTTACTAAATAATATTAAATGCTGGAATGAAATATTTAAATGAAAAATGTTTTCAAAATATATATATATTTTTTTTTTACTTTCGTAGGGCCATGGTCTTGGCTTTTCATCTGTTGGTACTGTTCGCATAGTGTTTCCACATATTGCTGCTGCCTGGATATCAAATGTAGTACACTTTTTAGATTTCGAGAATACATGATTACTATTACCAATTCTTTTAACACCTAATCGTAAACTGACTAGGGCCATTTTAATGGAGAACTTTCTGAAAAAAATTAAAATCTCCCAAATCCAAATTCCGAATATTTATCCACACTTTCAAATCTCCTTCCCGTCCCAACCAGTGATGTATAATCTTCGAGGTAATCATTTAGGATCGCTCACATGATTAGGGATTACCTACACTCCAATTTTTAACTTTCGGGATTTAGTTTTTTTTCATCGAAAGACAATCCATTCAATGCTGCCATATACGTATATGGCCCCAGAAGGCGAATGTGCGTGCGCGTTCATATATGCCAACGTGGAGTATGCGCCTTCCAGGGCCAAATGATAATACACGGTTATGGAACTTAGCCGACGATATGATTATCAAAACAGATTACGATCGGTAAGCAAATAAGAGAATAATTAGTCACAGCAAAAAGGCCGATTTTGGTCCCTAAAAAGTTTGTCACAAATCTCACGATGTCACCCCATTTTGTGACAAAAGTTTGTCACAGTTTTTTGCGGAAAAACTGCTCGGATCACTTCAAAATTGACCGAAATACGTATTTCGCGTGCTGCGATATTTAAATGACCTTATATATTAACCTAAATTAACTATTTTGACCAAAATTGACCTAATTTTTAAAACTGTCCTACAACAAATAGTTTGGCCTACAATTGACCCATTTCTAATTTTTTGACATAAAACTGATGTAATATACAAATTTTAACCTGCAATTGACCTGAATAAAATACCTGGCCTAATTTTTATGTTTGACCTAAAATTAGCCTAATTTTTAAGTCTTAACCCAAAAATTGACTTAACTTTTCTATTGTCACCAACATTAGGCGGCCTAATTTAGGCCAATTACACCAAATTATGACCAAAATTTGGCCTATAAAACTTTTAAATTGACCAAAACTTAATGGCTTTGTTGTCAAGTTTACGTCAAATAATGTGTTTTAGGCCAAACATAAAAATTAGGCCAAGCGTCGGTTAATTTAGTTAATTAAGGTCAAATTTTTTTCGAATTGTTTTCGTCCAGAAGTTTTCTGAACGAAAACAAAAAAACTTCTACCGCTTGACTTTATTTCTCCCTCGTCAAAGCCGTGTTGCACAATTCAAGCTTTGAATAGATACCGCATTATCATGATTAATATTAATTTAATAATTAATACCTCAAATGATTACCTTTATGATTTAATTACCAAATGATTACCCCAAAAAGATTATAATTTGTATGGTTATACAACACTGGTCCGAACCAGGCGCTGTTTATAATCTTGAATTTTATTACGATCTTTTTCTGACTGTGATCTTCCTCGTTGTACAATTTAATTAAGTATTTTTGGTAATATTACAAATCAGATTAAACCATACAAAATAACAATTGTATTTTTAACAACGGGTGAATTATATTTGAGAGAAGATCAAGAGCTGTCAAGGGTAAGTATTGACATAAGATAATTTTTGTAAGATATCCTGCATATTATGTTGTATGTATTGGTAGTTAGTTTACAAACCAAAAGTAGTGTATTGGTCTTATACTTTTTTTATTTTCATTTATTATATACGTCTAATTACACGTTTAATTTTATTAGATGCCGGGATCCGATTCAGAAAAATTAGTAAATAAAGAAGAACCTAATACAACAACTGGGTCAAGTATCATTAAAACAGAAGAATCAAAATGTGAAGCTTCATCATCAGAACAACAACAGCAGCCGAATGTCGTCGTAGTAGAACAACCATTGGCACATGAACAACAGTTAGCACCGGTCAAAGCTGACCAACAGCAACATCCAATGATTGAGTCCGTTCGATTACCTCCACCTGAAGAGCAAGAAGCAATGGAATTAGAGTTGGATTCCGAAGCTGAGGATGTTGATTTAAATCATCATCGATTGGCTAAAATTGAAGGGTTGGAACCTCTCCGGAAAGTTGAAACATTGTGCCTTCGTTGGAATTTTATTAAAAAGATTGAGAATTTACAAACACTCACAACTCTCCGTGAACTCGAACTATATGATAATCAGCTTACTGTTATAGAAAATTTGGATGCACTAGTTAACTTACAGTAATTGCATATACGTATATGGTTATTTAATACAACATTGTATATGCACAAATAATCATACTCGAGTTTATATAAAAATCTGTCTTTTTTCATTTATTTATAGAACACTGGATTTATCCTTTAACCGAATTCGTAAGATTGAAAATTTGGAAAGACTTACTAAACTCAAAAAACTATTTCTTCCGGCCAATAAAATTTCAAAGATTGAAAACATTGATCATTTGGTTCATCTTGAACTTCTTGAATTGGGAGACAATAAAATTAGGGTAAAGATCAAGTACTCTTACTAATGTGCACATATTCTTAACGTTTAATGTGGTGTGTACTGTGTACATAAAAGAACTAACGTTGTCTTTTCTTTTTTTTTATTACAGGTGATAGAGAATATTGGGACTTTAACAAAGTTGAGAGAGTTGTATATTGGTAAAAATAGGATAGTTAAATTAGAGAATTTAAACGAATTATCAGAATTGGAAATTTTGAGTATTCAAAGTAATCGTATTGTGAAGATTGAAGGTCTGGACTCCCTTATAAATTTACAGCAACTCTACATTTCTGATAATGGAATAGAAAAAATTGAAGGTTTGGAAAAAAATATCAATTTGGAAACATTAGACCTGGCTGCAAATTCTATCAAGACAATTGAAAATCTTGAAAATAATACAAGTGTTACAGAATTTTGGGTAAGTTTGGTTAAATTAAATGCAAATAATTTAATTTATTATAAAAAATTTAGTACAGACGTTTAAAGCATAATTTATTTACTTAAAAATATGATTTGATGTAGTTCAACGACAATAAATTGGAAGATTGGAATCAACTTGAAAGCTTGAGACACATGAACCTTGAAACAGTTTACTTGGAACGTAATCCACTGTGGCAAGACGGAAAAGATCCAAATTATCGTCGAAGAATTAAATTGGCACTTCCATCACTTCGCCAGATTGATGCAACTCTGTGCAGATAAAATAGCAAATAGTTTTATAGTATGCAAAAAATACTATCTACTTAATTACTTGTATCATTCTCCTTCTTTAAATTTTTTCAGGATGATAATTCCAAGTTACATCACGACTAATCATCTAACTTACTTCTTATTGGTATTTAAGTATTTAAATATGTGATTTTTTCACAAGCTCGTTAATGATCGACAGTATAGTAATATCTTTTTACTTATTAATGTACGAGTTAATTGAGTAGCCCGTTATATACCAATTACATTTTCTTTCTTAACCTATACTCAACTCCAAATACCACATTACAACTCCGTTATACGATGGCTGTTTCATGTACATATATTTTCATGTTCTAGGTTGTCATTGTATGTACAGTACTACTATAGTACTTACTCAATATTTATTTTAAAATATTAAATATACAAAAGGACATTGTGTACAAATTAGTGAAATTCAATAAATGATACAAGGATTTTCAGTGCTTTTGAAAAAAACTAAATGACATCTGTACATACTATTTTAATCACAGCGTTAAACAAGGTTAAGGAAGTAAAGCGTCAAAGTCTTATGTGAACTTATGTCAAAATGAACCATCTAATAACTATGATTAACTAATAAACTAATTTTAGGATGTCCATCGTCACCAGCTTTTTGCATGTAGTCGAATCTCGCATGTGCTCTTACATCAATTACAGTCGGTTGTAGAGAAACTTATACACAGTGGACATTTACACATCAGTGTTGTATAATACCGCATTGGGCTAGTTTGTAAACGGGTTGTTTTGGGGGATTAAAACAGAGGACTAGGATTGGTATGGGAAAATGCCATTTCTGATGGAAAAATTTTGGATTTGGAGGATGGAAATTATAAGAATATTAGAATAATCAAAATTTAACTTTTGAATGGAGGTAAAATGCAAAAATTTTGTATTTTTTAAATTGGGCAAAATTCGCCCTGCGAATTTCTTGCGTCGTCCGATTGGGCTGAAATTTTTTATTTAAGTACTCCTAAGGTGTGCAAACAGCTTTTCCGCTACGGCTTTTTGAGTGATTGCCGTGTTTGACCTCTGGAGGTCATCAAAGTTCAAAAAAACAAAAGTTGGTCGTAGACACGTGATATTGGATAAAAAACATCCAGAATTGTGCGCTCATCAAAGTTTGTTGAGCAAGTTGGCCCAATTTCTCTGCCGTTTGACCACCAGGGGTCACAAAAAGTGCCAAAAAAGGTCAAACACGAAAATGACCCTACAGGTTTGTTCAAAAAAACAACACACACAGAATTTGGGGGTGATCAGACTTTGTAAAACGACTTGACCACATTTCAATACCATTTGACCTCCTCAGGTCACCAAGGTGGGGGGAAAGGTCCAAAACGAAAATGACAGGTTTGTACAACCATGAAAAATGGTCGTAATTTAATGCCTATCAAACTTTGCTAATGGACTTGGCTACATGTCAGCCAGTTGATAACGGTATGGTAACACAGAAGAAGAATAAGAGAGCATTGCTCTTTTCCATTTTGCTAAAATATTACACACACTCTCCTGTAATATTATTATTATTATGCTAAGGGTTGACA
>JAIUND010002998.1:0-18381 GCA_034699125.1 Gisinianus flammeolus | reverse complement strand
TTGCCAACTTTGTAGCATTTATAATTTTTGAGATAGAAATGGAAATTGGTCACTGTAAAATTATGCCCCTGGTTCCCTTACTACAGAGGGGTTTCGTTTCTGCTGTTTGCTCGCGGATAAATCTCTTTATTTGTCAGTATATGGATATGTACACAACGCATACATATAATACGCATAAGATACTATTAGTTTCGGGTTTGATGTTTTCATGTGGATCTCACATAAATAAAAGGCTAATAGCATCAATTGAATAATGCATAAGTCTTTGAGGTTCACGTTTCGAGTCTTTTTTTTTCCTCCACGTTTTCGGCTTTCGGTTTTCGAGAGTTCAATCAAAATATGCGAGAGAGTAGACTGTACCTATGTAGTATACAGAAGAAAGTGTAAGTAGGTATGTGTATGTAAAGGTGGGTGTAGGTAGATATTAGATACCTATGTGCTTTCATTCATACTGAAAAATGCTATGTTGTGTTGAGGTTGGGATATGAAATGTAATAGGAAATACAAAATGCACATGATGATGATGATTTAGAACTATAGAAGATGATTCTTACAGTAGCCAGACAGAGAAACAAAGGGAGCATATATAGAGATATCTTAATGGGTGTTATATTGCGTAGATAATTGCATTCTTGCATGATTTCACATGATAAGCCGCCCACGCCCAGATGAAAATAATCTTAAATCTTCGTTCAAGTCATTCCATGTGGAGAATCCAATACGCTTTCGAGACTTCTATATTTTATATATATGAAACATTTGAGAAACATTTGAAACTCGTCTTGTCTATGATGCCTCATGCTACTCATACACCAACCCCATATAAAATATACAATCGAATATTTTAGAGTGCTTTCAACATTTCCCATCCTGTCTTCTAATAATGTCTAATGCTTTAAATTCCCACGGCAAATACATACAGACATACTTAAATTTTACCTATACTATGTACACAATGTGTATGTGGATTTTGCTCTCCCTCTCTCTTTCTCTATAATGAAAATAAAACGGAATTACAAAAGAATCAACCGCACATGATCTTTACATTTACTTTTCGGTTATTATATATATATGTATGTACTTCCTTTAATGTGAAAAATCAAGTCAATTCACTAATTTAATCAAAACTATAATTCTATTTATGCATATATAGATGGACGGTTGTAGACAATGCATGAAATACAGTTTATTTGTGGCCAACTTTGTCATACTGGTAAGTCATATGACGCCACATTTATTAAGCAATTATACAATCCTTAATTATTTTTTACATATATACATTGTAAAAGTGTAAATGTCTTATTTAAATAATTTGTATAGCTTGGTGGAATTGCAGTTACGGCAGTTGGAGGTTTGGAACAAACTTTTTAATTTTTAGTTTTTAATTTTCAACTTTAACCGATTTGAATATTTGGTATTAATGTTCGCTCTATTTTCCTTTGTTTGCTATGATATTATGTATATAGCTATAACACTACATGACCAGAAAATCTTTGAAGTTTTGGTGGACGACAGCCTTTACGAGAGTTCCTCAATTGTTTTGATCGGCACTGGCGTTTGCATCATATGTTTTGCGTCTTTGGGGTGTTTCGGTGCGATAAAAGAAGTGAAATGTTTCTTATTGACCGTAAGATTTCAATTTAACTTTACAACCTTGTTTTATATAGGCTATATACGCAGCTGCTCATTGCTCATGTGGTCATATGTGTCGTTTGAAAATCCTAATTAAATACTAATTTCCTTCATTTGTTTGCAGTACATTATCCTCCTTTTGATTTTCTTTGTGGTTCTTCTCATTGGCGGTGTTCTCGGCTATGTTTTCAAAGGAAAAGTTTCTGAGCCACTCAAATTGAAGATGGAACAATCCATGCACCAATACAAACACAATCCCGTGTACAAAGGTGCTTGGGAAAACGTTCAATCAGTGGTAATAAGTTCTTTCTCAAGAGTTTTCCCTGAATTCCTCATTCTAAATATTACGATGTAATATTTTGAGTGAAATTAGTTAGTGCTAACAAAAGTATATTTATGTATTTCCCTTCGTCCAGTTCAAATGCTGTGGTGTTGACAACTATACGGACTGGAAACGAGAACACCTTGAAGAAGGAGATGTCCCACTGAGTTGCTGCAAATCAAAGGAAGTAAGTTGATTCACAATAATTTGTATATACCTATGTATGTACATATGTACAACAATCCGTCACTTCCTATGGAATTACTAATTGGTCACTGCTTAAAATGTGTTGAAGGATCCGCAGTGTTACAGAAATCCCAGTCCTGCCTCGGTTTGGGATGTTGGCTGTTTGTCAAGATTCAAAGAAGGAGCAACAATTGTTGGTGGTGTTGGAATTGCTGTTGCCTGCATTTTAGTAAGTCTCATTTAATGTTTCCCCAGTCTCACCTTTCTCAAATCATTTCATCGTTTCCTGATCAAAATTATGACACAGGTATATACTATACTATATGTTCACAAAGGTGCTTTAATATGATTTGTTCTTTTCTTCCTGAAAATTTAGGTTCTGGGGCTAATATTTTCTTATGGAGTGTTCAAAAGTATTAAATAAACCAAAGGAACACACGTACAAACAAAACAACGAAGATTATATATATGTATAACTGAAAGAGTTGGGCAATTGGTATGTAAATGATATACGAATTAGGAAATTTTGCGGAATTTAGTAGACATGAGAAATATATATGTATGTATACACGCTGTAAAATGATTGCGGCAAATACCCGTCATTCCGTACGTACGCGTCATTCCGTTTTGTGAATATGAAAAATTCCTATGCATTACCTATTAATTATTATTGTATTTTTTTAGTTCCATTCATGTGTGTGCCTATAGTATAGGTATATGTGCAAAAGTATACAGCATTTGGTGTGTCGATATATATAGCGATGTAAATAGAATTTAAAAGTTACAAACGCAATCATGAACGCGTTTACACCTAAATGTAAACGTATGTATCAATTACCTTTATTGTAAATTGTGGCAACTTAGAAAATGGCTAATTTAAACATTAGAGCTAGTAGATATATATACGTACAATCTCTACGCGACGAATATAAAAATGGAACTGAAACGCAAGCTAAAAAAGTATGCTATGAAATTTTGTCACAAACGAAACTTTTTTTTGTTTTTGTTATATTTCCTTTGCTCGCTTCTACATACAATGAAATGTGTATGTGAAAATTTAATACATATAGTATATTATGTACTGTATATACCATTTCGCCTAAAGATTAAACATATAATTCCCAATGTATTACGTTTTACTTCCCAGCATTGTTTCCATTTCCTGTTTGAAATACTTAAGTCACTATACATATTTTCTTCCTCTTCACGTAGGTACTTACCTTACTAATTACTTTGTAGTTGTACGCAGAAACTGTCAATAAAATTATGCAACGATAATTAGTAATCATGTACTACGTAAGTATATAGTGAAGATGCTTTTATAAAATTCACGCAATGTAAATAGTATTTACTATATAGGTATGTAAGTAAGTATATATGTATGTGTGTACGTTTAATGAAAATGGTTTGAAATTAATTAACTTGTGGTATATAATGTATGAGCCATTTATTTTGTTATAAATCTTTTTTACAGTTATACAAAGCTATGCTAAAAATATTTATTATTTTTTTTTGTAGTGTACTTGTGTTATAAAATAAAATAAAAAGACTTTTTTCCAAATCCGCATTCTCGTTTGAAGCACATGTCTTTTTTGTTACATGCAGCACAAGTAATTAAACAAAACAAGTAAATATCTCAATTCCCACATATAACTTCGGAAAATCATTATAGACTTTAGTTAATCTCCATATTCGAAAATGAAAATGGTAAAAAGTACTTACAGTAGTACTTTGAATACTTCCATGAGCATGCATATTCAAATTAATTTATTGCATTAATTTTGTTGAAATATTTCTTACTATTATAGTATCCTCACCTTTTGGTCTAAAAAAAGTCTTTTTTATTTCTGCAACTATACATGTGTAGAAACTTGTATAATTATTATCATTATTACTTTTAAAAATCTTATTGACAATCTCCATTCCATAAATGTAATAGAACCACATCGCTTTTGTTTTACTATAATTCAGTGACTTATTTGGTATTTGATTTGTTTGTGAAAAATGGAGAATACTTCTATACATAATCCAAAGAATGATATATTCTTAACATACGATTATTTGCAAGGGTTGGTGTTCGTCGCCGAGTGACATCCGACTTTCTTGTGCGGTGGAAGATGTCCGTTATTCAATGGGATATGGATTTTGAAAAGTTTTCCCTCAGGCATGCAAACACAAAGCTGGTACTGAGGCTCCTTTTTACCTATTTTTATACATGAATGATTTATAATACAGTAAGATTATTTTATTTGAAAACTCAGAAAGGAAACATCATAATATGTTACATATGGCAAGACTTTATATCGGAATTTAAAAGCACCTTGTGTTGTGTATGTGTATGATTTCCGGGTAACGCCGTCCTCTTTGACCAATGGCAATGCGTTCACGTCGAAAAAAAGCCCTTCCTTCCCTTGTATAATGATATTCCCATTGACGCTCTAAAAGATAGTTGTTTTTGTTATCAATATTCTCAAAACACTTCAGGAAAATATTAACCCGTGTATTTCCTTTAAAAAAATTATTGAAAGTTATGGGTACCTTGAGAAAAATGTCCTGATCCGCCCCGAGGAGAATGTGTTTTCCATTCATATGTGTACCTTCACTGCCTTTCATGCTATATACACACCACAATGAAACGTATTGTCCATTATTAGTTTTACTCTTACTTTCAATCAATGATTAATTAAGGGAAACGAACGTGGACGAGGTCGATCCAAGTATTATGTCACTTGTAGAATAACTTTTGTTTCGAATGAGATAGAACAAATATTTTTTTTTTTTCTCAATGTACTCCAAGGTGATTGTGAAGGATTCTTTGCACAGACCCATACGAGATCCCCACTTCCTCAGCTATCTGATGCACTTTGATTCGGCAGTCCTCCTTTACCAGGTGACTCACTTTTTTAATGTTTTCTGGAGTGACGACGGTGGCTGGGCCTCCTTCACGCACGGTGTCTTCAAGGTCAAATAATCCAGTCTTAAATTGTTCACACCATCTTGCCACTTGCCGGTAGGATAGAGCAGATTCACCGTAAATTTTTATCAATCGGTCGTGGATTTGCTTCGGCCGGTTCTCTTCCAAGAACAAAAAACGAATCACAATTCGTTGTTCGATTTTATAAATCTCCATATTTTCACGACGTGCAAAATTTCAATCGACTACCACTCATCCAATTGAAATGTCAAACGCGTGTAATTTCACAAATATGACGCAGTTGTGTGTGTGTGCCTCACATGCTACAATTATTGCGTCGTATAGCTCATTCCCATCATAAAAAAAAATACAAGTGACATAATACATGGATACACCTTGTGTATACATAGAACGTACTACGCAAATGTTGTGGATCGCATTTGTAGTGTAGCATTTATGGCTGAAGTGATTCGGTGAGCTTTGACCAGGCGAACGTCCAAGCTTTTAATTCCTTTGGGCAATCCAAGGGTCGGGGTATTTGTAGAAAAGACATCTCTTCCTCTTTTGTCCACAACACGGAATTCGGACACTTGCGTTATGTTGATTATGTTTCGTTCAATGGATAGAGAAGGTTGAACTCCAGTTTGAATATGGAAATGTAAATCTCCATCATCTCCAGTGAATTCCATGGGTTGATTGGGCAAACCTTCCAAAATCCCATCGCGTTTGAAAATCTCATCTAAATCAGCTACTCCATAAAATTTCAAGATTTTTGGCAGAAACTAAAATCCATACGGGAAATATGTAAACATATATAGAGATTTGCGTTAGAATCTTGACTTCTCTATTTAATTCACTGATTATTGATTTTGTGTGTATTTATATAGGAAATAGTAATATATTACTTAATAATAATGCGGAACAAAATAAGGAAATCACCTCACCTCTATGCTTTCCATCCCAGCTCCAAGTCGTAAAACTCCAAAAATGATAAAAGTCAACAACGCACTGTTGAAAAAACAAATAAATAAAGCATATATATAGTCAGAATAGTCACTACTGTATTCTATGTATGTATGTACAATTTAAATGTGGAACAAAGTTTATTGAGATTTATACACACATTAGTATATCATGTCTATGTATGTAATTAAAAAGGGAAATGCATATAAAGAATATAATATACTTGTGACTTACTTGACGACAGCCAAAATAGATAAGATCAATAAAAGGACCCAAAAAGCCATAGTTTCACTCGAATATTTAGTGAGTGAGTATGTATTTCCATTGTTGGCAACCACGTAATTAGGACTCAATGGATTTGCGTACAGTTTCCCCTGATAATTATTACCTCCAATTTGACTATTTTGAGTTATTTTTGATTTATTCAAATTTCGATTATAAGTTGACGGTTGAGATTCGGATTGACTCACATTTTCGTTATTACCAATATTATGTTGTAACTGTCGTTTAATAAGTGTTTGCTCTCTTAGTGACAAACTTCTATAGGAATCGTACGCTAAATCTGGTATTGGAGAAGAACGTAAGCTTGATATTGTTGACGACATTATATTATACAAATTATAATTATTGTTACTATAATATATATTATATATCTGTCTTTATATATCCCTTATATTTAGTTCAGTAAAGTTTTTCTATTTAAATTCGCACACACGAATATAGTAGCAGAACAAAAAATTCAAAGGGAACACTCCCTATATAAATACATGAATTTTTTTAATCATTCCCCGAACTCGGGAATCGGGAATATTCGGAGAACCGGAATTCAAAATTTTATATACTATCATGTGTATAGGCATACACATCTCATCTATATACAGCATAACAGCATTCCCATATGGACTTTAATTGGAGATATATGTATACTCACATCCACTTGTTTTGAAATCATATTTTTACGTTCAAAACCATGAGGAGAATAAGAGAGAAATGTGAAATTTTTCACAACGTATATTTGTAAGTCTGATTCAGTCACTCATTAACTCATTATTAAAGGCAGCAGAAGGATGAGTGCAGAACAAGCTTTAAGCTCTCTCTATACAATCCACACGTATATACGTCGTCCTACATCGTCATCAAGTGGAATTAAAAAAGTAGTATAGTATAGAAAAAAGAGAAGTTAAATAAATAGTTATTAGTTGACATACATTTAAATATCATCATAAGAAACACGTCTTTTATATATATAAATATATAATAGATATATATATATATCTGTCTGTCTGGAGACTCATTATTAATAGTCAAATGTGATATTGTCTCTGCAATAAGTGTCGTGAACCGGATAAAATCTTAACAAAATATAACAATACATAATATTAAAATGTCCAAAAGTCGACAAGCAGGTAAAAAAACATTCATTCATTCATTCACTTTTGTATAGTACTTATATTTTATATATATATAGAAACAAATTTTTTAATACATAATACATAGTAGCGTATATAATAAAGCTATATATAGAGGAGAAATAAATTGACAAAAGGTTATCTCATTAATACTGTTATTGAGATTTTTAGTTTTATTCATTCATTCATCATTATTTTAATGTAATTTTATGGATTACAATTGTATTTTAATTACGTGAGTATTTATTTGGTAACCAGATTCTGGTTTTATGATAGATTTAAAGCTAGAAAGTATACAACTTAAAGTAACTTAAATGGTTATACATAATATTTGGAAAAATCAAAGTCATCTCGATCATTTACTAAAATTTTATCACCCTTATCTCTCGTCAGTTAATCGTGTACAGCATACAGTACAACTTGTACTGCTATATTTATAAACCACAAAATCATCCTCACAGCTATATATCTGAATTTGATTTGCAAAAAATATTATGAAATGTATTTGTACAAGTCACACTTAAAAAAAAATATATGTACATTATGTAAAATATATTAGTAGAGACATTAATGTTATAACAAAAGCGCTTAGCTATTTAATTATAGGTATATATATTAGGTGCACATAAATTGAAACAGATGCAAAAAATAATTAATTCCATGTTGATTTATCAAATTTAGAGTTTGCAGTCTGTCAGAGTTTGTCTACATTTAGTATTTATAGATAGATTTAGATTAAATGGTGAGATATATGTGCACACAGGAAACACCACAAAACTCATTAATCATGTGTAATATACTTGTAATAAAAATTTGCTGAGAACACGCACAAAATATATGTATACTTTCACAATAAGTGATTCCGAGTATATATATATAATAGCCATTGCAGACGACATTTAAAATCTAGTTGTAAAAACTTGTGGTTTTGGTATATGTGAACAGTACAGGCCAAAAATATTTGCAATATAAATTGGGTATGCAGGTTTGTTTATATATTAATTTAATACTGTAGTTTGTTATATTAAATGTATATGATGTATGCTTTAACATTCCACTGAAAGGATTTCCTTAAATGTCTTTTCTATATAGGGTCATCCATGATCGTCTAACTAATAGCATCCATCATCTATTAGAAGGATTTCCAAACAAGATTACCGAATTACATAAATAATCATGGAGGAGAATAATACGAATAAAAACGACTATGAACGATGCATTTTACGCATCGATGGGATGACTTGTGCTTCTTGTGTTGCGGCGATTGAAAAACAAGCAAAGAAAATTGATGGTAATTTGAAAAATAAATGCAGTCATTAATGTTATAAACCATGGTTTATTTGATTTGTGTACAAGCTCTTTATTAATCCTTCGACAAGTTAAATTTTGAAGGTTAAATTAATGTACAGTATTATGTAAATAGCAAAGTTACATTGTTCATTATAGTTATTTCATTGTGATTGAAATGTGTATTAATGAAAAATCGTAAACATTCTACAATAGTACTGTAATTATGTACCTTCGTCTGCAGGTGTTCGTGACATTGCCGTGGCTTTGATGGCTGCAAAAGCGGAAGTCAAATATGATGCCGCTAAAGTACTTCCATCACAAATTGCAAATGCTATTACAGATCTGGGATTTGAAGCCTCCGTCCTTGATAATGTAGATGCAGGTCAAGGAGAAGTTCAGATCCAAGTAAAATATTCTATTATTTAATATTCAATCACTTGTACACAAACATAAGCTCATTTGGAAATGACTATGTTACTATTACCTGAATTTTTTTCAATTATTTTGATTATGTATATTTTTTTTGTAGATTGTGGGAATGACTTGTGCATCTTGCGTAAACTCAATAGAAACCTGTATGATGAAACGAAAAGGAATAATATCCGCAAGTGTTTCATTATCATTACAATCTGGAAAATTTAAATTTGACCCGGAACTAACAGGGCCGAGAGACATAATTGACGATATTCGTGTAAGTACCTGCTACTAAAATATTATGATATGAGAATGGAAATAATTTTAGTATGAAATTGAATTCACATGACTTATGAAAACATGCACAAATGCATTAATTTTTTGATTTTTTGTGACTGATTCGTACATATATAGGATATGGGATTTGAAGCAACTCTTGGTGGAGTGAAAGATGTGAGTCATTTGGACCACCGGGACACGACAAGAAAATGGAGAAATTCTTTCCTTGTTGCTTTAGTTTTTGGAGTTCCTAGCATGATAATAATGATGTACTTCATGGTCATCATGGATATGGAGCACATGCATGACACTTGTGACCTTCCAATGTGCATTATCAATGGACTTTCTTTGGAAAATCTACTACTTTTTCTTCTAGCTACCCCAGTTCAGGTACAATAACAACTATAGTAATTTTTAAGTTTAAGAAAACCCATTCAAATTCAAATAAGTTTTAATTAACCGTAAATTACTTTTAATTTATAAATAGTTTATTGGGGGAAGACATTTCTACGGCGCAGCGTACAAGGCTATTAAACATGGAACAACTAATATGGATGTACTCATTATGCTAGCCACTACAATATCTTATGTTTATTCTTGCGTTGTCCTTTTAGTAGCAATTATTTTGCAACACAATCCTAGTCCAATGACATTTTTTGATACTCCTCCCATGTTACTTTTATTTGTCTCTCTGGGAAGATGGCTGGAGCATATCGCAAAGGTAAAGCACACTTTCTCATCTTTTTAGTCGAGTCGTCTAGTTGGTAACACACATACCTGTTTATATTAATTCTATTAATTCTTGTATTCAGGGTAAAACGTCAGAGGCTTTAGCGAAGCTCCTTTCCTTGAAAGCAACTGAGGCTGTGATTGTCACGGTTACTCCTGATTTCCAAGTTGTATCAGAAAGACCAATATCAGTTGACTTGGTCCAACGGGGTGATATCATCAAGGTATAAAACTACTTGATATACATGTGTATATTTTGCAGACTGGTTGGATCACATAGAATGTCTGTTGTGTGTCTAATTATAACATGTCCTTCTTGTTCTAAAAGGTGGTTCCAGGGTCTAAAGTACCAGCTGACGGAAAAGTTATTTATGGAAGTTCCATGTGTGATGAATCCTTAATCACGGGAGAATCTATGCCAGTTGTAAAGAAACCAGGTGAGTTGATTTCATTCGCGCCAATAACAAGATCCACTTGTTTTGACACATAAATATGAAAGTAACGTACATTGTGAATGACCACATTGAAAATCACCTTAAAATAAGCTTTTAATTTCTGTTACTTCCAGATTCACTTGTAATTGGAGGATCTATTAATATGAACGGAATGTTACTTGTGAAGGCTACGCAAGTTGGGGATGATACAACTTTGGCTCAGATAGTTAAACTTGTTGAAGAAGCCCAAACTTCAAAAGCTCCCATCCAACAACGTAAATATATTTATAACATTGTATTTTTACATGGTCATTTATGCCTATTCGAAATGAATCACAGTAATAGCATTTTCAAAGAAGGATACAAATAACAATTACTTGATCGTTGCTTTACAGTTGCCGACAAAATTGCTGGATATTTCGTCCCCGTTGTAGTTGGAGTTGCTGTCTTGACTCTTCTCTGTTGGGTCATTATAGGATACGTGAAACCGGAAGCTCTCAACATCAAAGTAAGTAGTTCTTTCTTTTTATTAGTAATAAATTAATAAATAATAAATAATTAGTATAATTAGTAATAAATACTTGTTGTTTTCGTGTAAACTTTAAATAATTCAATTTAATTTTACTACAGGACTACGATAAAAAACGGTACACCCTGACGGAGAATGTCTTTCAATACGCTTTTCGCTACGCATTAACCGTTTTGGCCATTGCTTGTCCATGTTCATTGGGACTTGCTACTCCGACTGCCGTGATGGTTGGCACTGGTGTTGGTGCTATGAATGGTATTCTGATAAAAGGAGCAGAGCCACTCGAAAATGCTCACAAGGTAAAGATTTTGATTTTGTGGAAATCTCATGTGATGTAGGTAAAGTGATTTAACTACATGTTTATTATAATGATTGCGGTATGTAGGTTCGGAGTGTGGTGTTTGATAAGACTGGGACAATAACCCACGGAATACCCATGTTGACAAAGTTAACTGTGTATGCCAGTGAAAGTTTCTGTCCGTTAAGTAAATTACTCGTAATTGCTGGAGTTGCAGAATCAAACAGTGAACATCCCATTGGAACTGGTTAGTTAGTTTTTTTATGTATTGGAAATTAATTTTGATTATTGCTGTATTTATAAAGATGATTCATTACTATTTTTGTAAATATTTGCAGCCATTGTCAGATTTGTGAAGAGCGTAGTGACGACGGACGTATCAGGGAGATGTGAGGATTTTCAAATTGTTCCTGGCTGCGGACTTAAAGTAAATGTTTCCCATTTGAAAGGAATGCTAGAAAATGCAGCTGAATCTTCCGACTTGAAAAATTACTCTACATTACAAAGCCAAGCAAAGTAAGTTTGCTTTCTTTCTATTTATTGTTATTAGTACAGAGTGCTTATGGAATGTGCACAAGAAAAACATGCAAAGCTATATATATATCATACTATAATTATTATGTAATATTGTATATTATATAGCTTTGCATGTTTTTCTTGTGCATGTTTTATCCTATATTTTCGTGTACGCACATACTTTCAGTATGTGCAGAAAATTTTGGTTTGTACAGAGCAAATGGGGTGCAGATTTTCTGCTCCCATTGAACTCTGTAGCACCCAGTATGTGCAGATTTTTTGTCCGGGATTTAAAGATTAAAGATTTTCCATACACGTATATTTTAAATGACGTTTGTTTTTTTAAAGGAAACTTGGTCAAACCTTTCTCATTAAACAAGTGGAAATAGATTCATCTAATCAACAAAATTCGCGTCTTGATTTGCAATCGTCAGAAAATGAAAACCAGTTGATTTCGTTAAACGACACAAATTCAGATGAAAAATTTCAGGTTAGATTTATTGAATCTTTTAGAATCTTAATCTTATAATAAAGTAGCCTTTTGCGGTGTTTACACATGTACACACTTTTTGTATTATTGAGAATTTTTAAAACAAATTGTATTTGAAATGAAAAACAGGTATTAGTTGGGAATCGTGAATGGATGCGTCGTAATGGAATACAAGTGTCAAATATTGTGGACAGCAATATGATTGACTTGGAAGAACAGGGTCAAACAGCAGTTCTTCTTGCTATCAATGGTGTACTATGTGCAATGCTGGGAGTAGCGGATAGTGTAAAGCCAGAGGCTCATTTAACGGTGTATACGTTGAAAAAGCGGGGAATGAATGTAATCCTTCTGACTGGAGATAACAAGAAAACCGCAGCAGCTATTGCGCGTCAAGTGGGCATTACCAAAGTATTTGCCGAAGTTCTTCCATCGCACAAAGTTGAAAAAATAAGAAGATTACAGGCCCAAGGTTATTAGATTTTCTTTTGATTTTTAATATGTACTTCGATATGTAATAGTTTTGGACACTTTTGGGGTAACTACAATTAACTAATTAATCTAAAACAGGCCATAAGGTAGCAATGGTTGGAGACGGAGTAAATGATTCTCCAGCTCTTGCCCAAGCAAACGTCGGAATCGCTATTGCTTCTGGAACAGACGTCGCTGTGGAAGCTGCCGATGTTGTTCTAATTCGAGTATGTGAAATAATTTTAAATACATGTACATCATTATGATACACAAAATAACCGTCTTGGAATTGTGATGAAGTTGTTGTTGCTGCTTATACTTATTTTGATTTTTTCATACAGAATGACTTGTTAGACGTTATCGCTTGTTTGGATTTGAGTCGTACAACTGTCCAACGAATCAGACTGAATTTTTTATTTGCGAGTATATACAACTTGGTTGGTATACCTTTAGCTGCTGGTGCATTTAGTTATTGGGGATTCATGTTACAGGTACAAACAATTATATTGACTGAAAGCATTACAAGTAAAGGAAGTAGGTTATTTTTATTCTGGAATTATGTTAACTTATCTTTTCTCTTTTCTATACACATTTCAGCCGTGGATGGGTTCAGCGGCCATGGCAATGAGTTCCGTATCTGTAGTTTGCTCATCTCTGCTTCTAAAACTGTACGTATTCTAAAAACCTTTGCTCCAATCAAGTGGGCATATTAATATGCATTTATATTTCAACATTGTAACGATTTTTCATTTGATTAAATGCATGTAGATGGACAAAGCCAACTCGTGAGAGTTTAAGTACTTTAGAATACATGAAGTCATTGGATACCAAAGGTTACGGCACAAAAGATTACGATGATATGTCTGTGCACCGTGGTTTAGATGACATGGGCTTCATTCCACCTGATGGATCCAGATTTTCGCGAGCTAGTAGTGCCATAAGCGGGTGAGACTTTTTAACAGACTTTACGTTGCTTTCTTTGGTTGTAAAAAAATGGGAACGACAAAACTTTTAAAAAAATTGTATGGGGAAATCGGGAAAACTATAAAATAATAATAATTATTATTAGTGTTAAGCTTTGATTATCAAGATGGATTCGAATTCAGCAAAATCTTTTATCTTGACATTCTACGTACTAACGCAATGATTAATTTTAAATGTAATAAATGACGTGGCTTCAAAATCGGGATCCGTGTTGCATGATTTTGGGTGTATCCATAACTATACGTTTCGGATATGTGTCTATTTGTAATAATATTAGTGGGGGAAAGTGATTAAGTTTGGCTGATCTATTTCGTATAGTTCTCCGCTGAATTTCTTAAAAACGAAAACGACAAAGGTTAAATTATCTTTTATACTCCATGTATGAACTGTCTATCCATTTTGTTATGCATCACTTGTTCGAAGCGATTTTTAGTACAAACTATAATATAAATACAAGTTTGATTGCACGTAAATAGCTGGGTTATATTTATTTTAGTAATTATTCCAACACAGCTGTTTGTGTGGCTGTGCAAGACATAGATATCCGAAATTTATACCTTATCTTCTCAAAGCACGTTATATTTTAAAATTATTAAAATAACATTATCAGTGAGTACCACTCACTATTTAAATGATTTGGGCTTGAAAATTCCTTTTGCTATGTCAGATTAATTCTGAATCAAAATTTTCGTCTAAACTATTAATTTATAGGAATGAATCTGGGGGAAATATTTGTATACAAAAACTGAATGTGCACAAGTTCTGAGCTTTAAAATTGCATCATCGACAATAACGTGGCTGAAAACTTTGGCACCTATTGCATTGTATTTACAATGCTATTGCGAGTATGAGTTGCACGTATTTTGGGATTTCTGAACATATGGGCAATTTTGAGCAAGTTCACTAGATGATGACATTTTAATACACATTTTGAGTTTAATTTGTACAGTAACTAAAATATTTAAAATGTGTGTGTGTAGCCATATGAATCACACAGTGATCGTAGAAGATGATGAATCCTCTGATGAACTGGAATATCTTCTGGCCCTCTGACCAAAAAACACACATGAACACACACCGGCGTCTTTTAGATGGAATTGAGGGAACATAGTCATCACATGACATTACCATATTCATTTTCACACATTTTTAAGTAGTTCGAGTTTAGAAAAATGAAAGGCATTTATTATTGCTAGAAAATTTAGCTCACATTAATTATTGAATGTTGGGTTGATCTGACTAGAAGGGTAGTTTTATAAATAATTTGCCTCGTACCTAGCTAAGAAAGTTATGGAGTCGTATTGAAACTTAGTACATTAGAGTACAATTTAATTTTTTACACGTGTAGTAGTACAGAAACTAGCACTATATATCATACAATTAACAGTAACTGTGGGTAGAATGAGTTTCGACTCTTTTAAAAAAAAGTCTCAAGTCTGAACAATGGAACCTGCAAATGAATTACGTATATAGTACGTACCAACTGTCACAAAAAATATGACTGGACAAAGTTACCAAAATAATACACATGTGACTGTAGATTCCAAAAGACTTAAACTTTTATTGCATTTCTCTTAATTGTAAGTTACGTTTAGTATCTAATGAAAAAGTCGTTTAAAAATTAATTCTTAGTGAAAATTCATACTTCGTTTTTTTACTTGGGTACGTTACATTGAAAATAAAAAAGTGTAGCTAATTAAAGGGTTCAAAACAAAGGGGAACGACCTCAAATAACTATAATTAACTGTGTATACCATACATATATACATGATACATGCCTATTGTTTGGAAACTACAAACTGACCTACTGAGGATCTTTTGTCAGTTTGTAGTCAAAGTCCTCGATGGAAAAGAAACGTTCTTATGTCACTTTTTCCACCAAAAATCATGCAATAAGAAATCCAATAAGAATACATGTCCCAATTCTCGAAATTCTTGTCGAATTTTGTTGTAGGTTAAAATTTATTGCAATACAGAGTAATGTATAATGTGTACTTGATGAATTTATGATTGATAAACTTGAAAAATTATCCTAAAGGGTTGTTAGCGAGATATTTGGCCGGAGTCCACATGGGGTGAGGAAAGATTTGTTGTTAGAAGGAGGTCAGGATGACGCTGCTGACGTGGAGTTCGTTCCCATGGTCGGAAGGACGAGAACAAAACCAAAATTTGAAGAGATGCAGCGTCTTTAATGTGGTCTCAAAGCCAAGATGAGCAACGCACTAACACGTGATATACTCTTAATTATATAAGTCTATTATAAATGAAACGTTTAGTTATAAATCTTCCTTCGAAAATTGAGACAGCAACCGTCTATCGTATATATTTATATACCATTATTTATAATATAGCTCTGAATTATGTGTAAAAGTAAATTTTAAAAGATTTGATCATATCTAGTGATTGTTTGAGAATTTCAATACTGGAATGTTGGTTCCTTTACGAGAGTTAGACTAGTCTTCAGGTGTAAGGCGTACAGCACATATTATGGTTACGAATGCTTTAGATTTTATTGCAAGTTGTCGGTTAATAATTGTGACGCATAATGAAATACATGTCCGTTTAATTAGCTTTATTATGTAATAGCTAAATCAATTTCAAGAAATTGAATTTACGAAATGAGTAACCATATTTTCGTCGCAAATATATTTAATATTTACGAATGCGCTACAGTTGATAACTATAAGTTTTGTAAGTAGTAAGTATATACGTACTCGTCAGTACTCGGAAATTTTGAGGATTTTGAGCCTTCTTCTTCATTATCCGCGGTAATTTACCACTCCTACTTAAAAAAACTAGCATGTATTAATTTAATTAGACGTGTTCGCAAACACATTTGTAGAAGCACAGATTTTTGGTGTTTTCTGAGTTTCATATTAATATATATGTATGTGCAATTTTCCAAAGTGTCAGCGGTATGTTTGGGCTAGAGGTTAAAATACGATTTCTGTTATCAGTTAAAAAGCTGCGTAGTTGCAGACAGACTTTAGCAGACAGATATGAATGAATTAAAACAACGAGTGAACTCTATTTTCCTCTATAAAATCTACAAGACATGACGTATTTGAATTCCTATATATAATTTTGAATGTTCTGAACAACTTGTAACACATCAGGGTACATGCATGGGATAATTTGACTGATATTGTAAGTATGTAATATTCACACTTATTGCTTATTCAGTTTTTCTACTATATATCCGAATGCTGTTTCAATTTTAAATACCATGACATGTTCGGATAACTTTACTCAGTCCAATGTATTTTGAGACTGTACATAGATAAATTTTCAGCGTAATTGTATAAATATATAATATAATATAATATTTATATATATATATATCGTCAGTTAAGTTCAAAAAAAGGACGATAATCATTTGGCCCCAGAGGGTGAATACACATTGTGTGCATACGCATATGTTGCACACGGGGGCCAAACGATTATCGACCTTTTTTGAACTTAACAGACGATATATATATATAATATAATATAATATATATGTATATATATATGTATGTAACATAATATTCGTAGGTTAAAATAATAATATTAAACGTATTTTCATATCAACGCTTTTCCAATATTTTTGACTACTTGCTGAAAAATAACCAATGGCCATTTTCAATAGTTTTCTTGGGAGGTTTGAAACATGTGCTTTTCATTTTAAATAATGCTTTTTTATAGTGCAATTAAGTATTATATATGTGGACCAATATTCAAACGCTTAACGTATTTCTCTCATGTACTTTTCTTTTGAGACATTCTACGGTCTATATCATGTATGTGTATTCATTTAAACAAATGTGGTGAACCTGGTGTTTTTACAGAATGACCTGTGAAATTGACGTAACTTAGCAGCCTTCGATATTTTGTACAAACTTCTATATAATATCCGTTTCACAGCCGTGTCATGCCTTCACACTTTCTTTTTACTAACAGTTACCTGTTAATAATTTCCCTAAGAATTAGTTTGCTTTTCAACACGAGAAATTGTCATTAAATCAGATGAAAGTTGAAAATGTTGTAGGTAATAGGTGCTTAAGTAAATGTAGACGTGGGCTACCATAATTAATTATTCTTATTTTTAATGGACTGACGTAAAAAGTTCTACTTAGTTACAGGGTGTAGTAGGTAGTTATATGTTTAGTTTTATTATGATGAAATGGAAGTGTCGGAGATTTGATGCTTTAAAATACCAAGAAATGACTTTAAATGTCCTTTAGAGAGTGAAGTGATTGTCTTTTACTTTTGCTGAAAAAATGTACCATTTCTATGAAGCATCATCGCACGAGAAGCCAATCTTGTGTATAGCTTGTACAGTGGGGCATTATAACGATTTCGAGACTTATGGTTCACAATTATGTACTTTTTCTGTGTATACATATAATTTGAAGGATGAGGGAAATATCTAGCAATATTTTAATTTAAGTTGTGTTTGTTAAAAAATGCGTGCATGGAATTTCTTCCATAAAATGAAAATTCTGCTCATCTCCAAGCAAAAATCTGCTCTCTTCAAACCACGTT
>JAIUND010002997.1:0-18387 GCA_034699125.1 Gisinianus flammeolus | reverse complement strand
CCAATTTACATTCTTAAATTTTCTACACATAATAATTTTGATTGGATTTTTTGTTCTTGGTTTTTTACGAACACAAATACCAAATCATGATCGGAAATTGCACATGGTAAAACTCCGGAAAGCGCAATGTTATTTGAGTTAGATGTGTACAAGTGATCAATGAGAGAGGAAGAGTCAGCGGTCACACGTGTAGGATTTGTAATTAATTGGGTTAGCCCAAATGAGTTTGAGATGTGTGTGATATCTCTAAAGTGTTTATTTTTTTCATTTAAATCAATATTAAAATCTCCAGTTATAAAAAATTCATGTTTGAGGTCTTATAGAGCACGGAGCAATGGGGAGAAGCATAGTAAAAATTGACGATGGAATTCATGTATGTATACTTGTTTATGACTGCAAGGTGGATAAACATCAGAAATGGAATTCAGATTACGAATTCGGCGTTTAGAAGTTTTCCTGTCACTAACGGATGATTTTTCTATATCTACGATATAATATATTTGTAGAGTCTGGAGTTTTGATAGCTAGCGGCCGGAAGCTTACATGATGAGTTAGTGATTGGGTTGCATTAGTTTTAGCTTAAGACGCCAATTTTCGGGAGGAACAGGGAAGGGCACTTACGAGTATTACAATTGGAGTGGCGCAGCTGTCATTGTCCTCCAGTAAATGTACTATACAAAAGCCATACACGAAAAAAAACTCCCTTTCAACTCACAACTTTTTACTTTCCCCCGTCATTTTTCCCCTCTTGCATTTACAAATACAAAAAGAAAATTCTCCGTCTGTCATCGTTTCAATAATCTGACCAACTCAGACTTGATCCATTGATTTCCACACACACTTTGAATCTGAGTTTACAATTTCCACTGTTCAGCTCCAAATTGAGGTGACCAGAAATACATACATACAGATACAATACAATGGAGATGAATTTTCTCCTTCAAAATTCAAATGTCAGCTCAGCTGTCACTTTGATTTCCTCTGGAAGTCTTTTCCTTATTTTATACTAAAGAAATGTCTCATCTGTAAAAAGGCTGACGACCGAATTTCCTTTCGTTTTTTGTACATTCTCCACAAAGATCCACAGTTCCAGAGATTACATGGTGGTGAAAAGCCTCAAAAAGATAGACTATGGAAAAAAACAGTTGTTCTACATTCAACTCTCTGGATTTTCTATCTGTATATACGATTAGATGAATTACTCACACACCACCAGCATACGTACATAGTTACAATTTTCCAATTGTAAGTTCCACATTTTTAATAACAACAAAGCCAATAATTAATAAAACAGTCTCCTGTATCGATTTTTCTCAATGCTAAAAATTACCATTGCTTCCAAAAAAAAAAATAACATGACGAGGCCTTGGGCAAATGTGGACAAAGATGAAAAGAGAAAGACGAGGAGAGAAAGTCAAGTCCAAATATAAAATATAAAATAGATTTAGCGTGGACGGGAATCAACTTGACAGTGAACAGTGAGCGATAAAGTCAATACAGATATTTACCTATAAGATATACATCTGAAAAAAAGCACAGTTAAATTCTATACATGCAAGCATGGGCACGAAATACATTGGCTGGTATACATTACATATGAAGTTCTCCATACGAAAAAGGACCGTATACTACTACTTTTCACTTTTTGGCATATTAATATTTTATAGAAAAAGTTAGAAGTCTGTGAAAAAAATGGAAATATTTCTAATTAATTTACAAAGTTTACTTAAATTCAAACAAAATATATGATGATTTCTTTCTTGTGATTTTTGAATTACCAAATCATCGAGAAACGCCGTCGGCGCCAAAGCGGCCAAAAAGGAAAACTCAAATATCTTTTAATCTAGAAAGTAGTATACGGTCCCTTTTCGTATGGAGAACTTCATACATATAATATACACACATGAATACATGGAGGTACGTGCGAACACGATTCATTTGTTTCATTTAAAAAAAATACATACATGGATGGATGTTGGATGGTGAGCGAATGTGTATGTAGTATTTAGTATGTATTTGTGAGAGAGAGAGAGAGAGAGAGAGAGAGAGAGAGAGAGAGAGAGAGAGAGAGAGAGAGAGAAAGAGAGAGAGAGAGAGAGCTCCTCCTCGCCAAAAAATAAAATGAAATAAAGGGAAAGTGGAGTGTATTGTTAATCAATCCAGTTGGAGAAGTGATCCGTCTTTTTCAGTAAATAATATGACAGAGGACAGCCGGAAATTCCCAGCTCTCAGTTCTTAAGTACTGTGAGAGTCCTACACTTTCTCCCCCCCAAATAAAATACACACTCCATTCTCCAACCTTCATTCTATATTTCTATTTTCTATACTCATGTCTACACTCTTTCCATTTCTATCCCTCTGCGGCTACACACACACATAAATACACACGGTTATTCTAGAATCTAGATATTCTGCCAGTCTGCATACATTTCACTTCTCCATCTCCGCTCAACTGCGTTCCATATCTACAACTACAGATACAACGACAACTATACAACTATCGTACATAGCTGGATATGAAATGGAACAAAAACAACATCTTTTTCATTCTTTCCCTATTATTTTTTCATCCTATTTCTTTCATGCACTCCATCATAAAATATATCCCAAGTACAAGTACAAACCACAACCTCAACCTATGCATCGCTATACAGATACAGATAGGTATAAAGCAGACACACACACACACACACACACACAACGAAACAAGCAGATGCTCTAGCCAGTCTCGGCTCTCGGTTCTTACTAAATTGAGAATTGAGAATGAAAGTCTCAGCGGAAAATAATATTTTTTATACAGACTCACACACACACACAAATTTCCCGAGGAAACTCCGTGAGAAGAGGAGAAGTAACTTGAGAGTCCAACTCGAACTCCAACCCAAGAAGTGAAAGCACAAAAAAACCCTACATATATAAAACACTAGAGAACCAATTTCACATAAACATAACCAACTTGTCAAATGTCCCTATACCTCCTAAATACACATATACACTCAACTTCCATTTCCTTTCATTCCTCTCTCTCTGTCAAAACAAGCGGATAAAAACAGGCGAGAGAAACCAATAGAAATAGAAATATAATAATATACGACAAGAAATGCACAATGACATTGAAATATACCCTACTCGTATGAAATGAAGGGAAATGGAAAATCTTAATGCTAAATGAAAAGGATGCACTCAAATCCAAGACAATTTCTAAATCAAGTCCAAATGTGTCTTATTATTATTATCTGTAAATCACATGGTTTGATTTTAATTTTTTAATCTTAATTGACGACAGGCACATGAAGCTGGGGAGGTTTCTTTTATCAGAAAGTACAATTAAATTTATGACATGATCTTTAGACTTTTTCAATTTCCACACATTTGACACACATTTGTCATCAACTTGTTCCGTTTGATATTTTTCTATCTAATATCAATTTGAAATGAGATGGAATTTCCTTTCCTTTCTCGTCTCGTCATAATTTTTCTCAGAACTGACAGTTTTATGGACTTTCCAGGTTTGTCAAAGTCAAAGTCAAGTCCTTTCAAAATGTGTGTGCTATCGTTTTCACTATAAGTACGATCTTTTTTTTTAAGGATTTAATCGTAAATATACTGATATAGTAGCGATATCTTTATGATGACGTTCGAGAAAAAAAACGTTTGATTCATTTACTCGTTCTGCAGATATCGCATTGGCCAAAACTATAAACGCCGAGAGTAGATTATCGTTTCCAGGAATTATAGTTATGTTTTGAGTCCGGGCAGCTTTTCTTCTTGGTCGTAAATGTTTGGATTTTTTTGGGATGGAGTAAAAAAACGCTGGTGTAATTTATTGTTTAACCATTTGTAATGCAATACAATAAAAAAAAGAAAATAAGGAATGTAATATTTGAAAAAAATCTGTTTTTGAAAATCCCGTACGGGAAATAAATATCATAAATATGAAGCCTTTAATGAGTTGGCTTAGTATTTCACTGCTTCACTGCCGAGTTATAAATTTTGACTCGGCCTTCTCCTTTAAAAGGAGTCCTTTTTCCATTCTCTGTCTATTCTCCCTATACATTTGTTACATATCTGTATAATTCGACCCGATTTTCCTTCAGATTCTCATGATTTCTCGTAATCAGTGTTATTTTTGGATAGTTTTATTTTATCCAAGCTTTTTGTTTTATTTTGATTTAGTCAGCCGAAAACAATAAGCAGGGAAAATTCCAAAATTCTAAGGGAAAAACTAAAGTTATAGAGAGAGAGAGAGATATTCGTCAAGAAGATGACGAATTATTTCCCTTGTCGTTTTATTTATCTGTATTTGGAGAAGAATTTAGGTTTTAGCTTATTGACCGCACTGTCCATAGAAGGAAATGCTATGAAAATAATAGGGAAGAGAGAAAGAGAGAGAGAGAGAGAGATGTTTAATCGTACGGAGAAAGGAGAGTGAAAGCAGTTGGGGGAAAGTTTCGGATTTTGGGGGATGCCCAAGTAAAGCGAAAGGAGGGATCCAAAAACTGAAAAGGAAATGAAATGGAGTCGTTAGTCTTGATAGTTGAAATGAAGGCGACAATAATTTCCCCTTGTGGATGTTTCTTGAGAATTACCAAAGGGAAATAAGTGTGTGACCGTCTTAGCCTCACATCCATTCCACTTTCTACTTTCTGCTTTCTATAATACTTTTCCATTTTACATCCATCCATTTCCTGTACGATATGTCTATACTTTTATATATCGTAAGTATAGTATAAGCATACATTTGTAGGTGGATGAAAAGAAGGAAGCGAGAGAGAGAGAGAGAGAGAGAGCGAGAGAAATAGAGTGTACAAGTAAATGTGGAGCACTCAAGCGGCTGGATAAAGTATATACGAATACATACTTACATATCGTATGATATCTGTGTATATGGATATCAGTGACTCACAGTGTGTAATGTCTATGAGATTTAATATAGGGCGTCTAGATATATAGACTAATCTTGACAGGTTAATTCGAAGCTCGTGGGCGCTTTCGTTCCTTGCTTTTGTTCGCGCCCCAAATAATCCAACCTGACACTTGTTTCTTCCGCAGGTCTCAACTCATTTATTTTACAACTTTCGATGGATTAGAGACAGCAAATCAACTTGCCTCTCTCTTTCTCTCTCTCTCCTCTCTTCTCTTCTCTCTCCTACACAGAATACATAGAAAACTCTGTCTCCCAACTCCTTCAACTCATATACATTGCCAGAGCGCTCCCATTCTTCTTTTTCTCTACCTCACAATACAATACAATATTCCTCTCCTTTTTTTTCTATTGTTCTCAAATTTTTCCTCGCTCTTTTTTTAAAACTCCCCAACCAGCCAGCTACAACTATATACAACTGCTTCGAACGCTAAACACCGAACACCGAACACTGAACAAGAACGGGTGAACAGTGAATAGGACGAGAAAAGTGAAAAGAGGCGAGCGAAGCAAGAAAGGACAGGCGTTGATGTTGATAGCTGAACATGTTTTATGCATTTCTTTGTTTTACACTTCTTCTTCTTTTTTCCTCTTCCTCGTTCCATTCTGTTTCTGTTCGACTTGAAGGCCACATTAATTTCCTCTCTCTCTCTCTCTCTCTCTCTCTCTCTCTCTCTCTCTCTCTCTCTCTTATTTTGATATTCTTTGATTATTTTGTATCATTCTGAAATTATTTTATATCTAAATATCTGCTATTATTTATGGGATTTCTATTTTTCCTCGATCCCTGATTATTTTCTCTCTTTTTTACCGAGTTTATATATATTTACTTGTAGCATTTATAAATATGCACTTTATACATTTTTCTATATATGGCAATAAACCAAAAAATTCAATTCAGTTAATATAGATTTCAATGAGAACACCGAAATAATTTTGTATGTACAGTTATCGTGTACTACCTAAGTATAGAAATGCATGATATTTTATTCTTTCATATTTTTTTTTAATTTCTATCAAAAATTTTCATCCTTTATGAGTTGAGTTGAATATATTATTAAATATAATAAAGTCATTATTATGTAATATGTATTTTCATAGTCTAAGTTTAAAAAAAAAACTATATCATTATGAAATGGTTTAGAAAAATAAGACAATATATTATATGATTTTATGCAGAGAGAAAAGTAGAACGTGGATCAGATCAGAGGGAATTTGGTAGTTCGGAGAGAGAGAGTGAAGCAAAAGACGGTTGAAGGTCAGAGTGAACTTTACTATATACAGCAGCTATCTATATACATCTACTTCCACTACTACTACAGCTACATACTACTGAGAAAAAATTTGGAAACCCTTTTTCATTTTATTTGCCATTATAAGAAGACTCGCTCAGGATATAGAAGGCTCCTGCGTATTTTACTCAAAACGAAGAGTATACTTGTTTTTTTGTCCGTTTGTGGTGTTAGTTTTGACTCAGAAAAGAGTCGATCGAACTTGGAAATTCCATATAGCTGTTGTTACTGCAGCAGCAGCAAAATCCGAAGCGGCAAGAGAGAACGACTTGGTGGCTCAAATATAGCACATAACCTTAAAGAGAGTGAGAGCGAGTGATATAGTGTGAGGGAAAGAAATTTCTACTGCTGACGATCGTGAAAGATGTCGGGAAAGATCGATCCGGGTGTACAAAAGTGCATCGCCGCTCTACAAGCGTCGAAAAATGATACCGAAAAAATGGCAGCACTTTTCCTCGTCACAAAAGTTGTGAAAGGTTCAAAGTTAAACCGTGATAGTAGAATAGCTCTCTTTCAAGCAATTGGCTTCACATTTCTATTGAGACTCCTCAAGTCTCCATCAACTCCTGAATGTCCAGCTCTACTCTACAAATCCGTCTCATTGAGTGTACTGACAGCATTTTGTGCTGAACCAACCATTGCTCAAAGCCCTGAAATGTTGGAAGCAATCCCAATTTTTTTGGAAATTATTGAAGGAGCAGATGAAGGTGATGAAGATGATGATCAACTTTTAATGGTAGTTAGTGAAGCATACCATTGTTTGAAATGTTTATCATCTGTAAAAAAAGGAAGATTGGCTCTAGTCAAGTCGGGAGCTGTGAAACGTCTCTGTGACATTTACTCAAAAGGATCATTCAATTCTGAAGAATCATTAGAAATAATAAAAGGGGTTGCTACGGGCTTGGCTGCGCGTACTTGGGATAATAATCCAGAAGCATTTAATGAGCTCATGGACAAAATCTCTCTTCAATTTGAAGCTGATCAATCTGAACAAAAATTTGAATTGGGTGGACTCATGGCTTCCATCATGCTCTCATACAACATGTCACCTGAGGCAGTCGAGACTGCATTTTGGCCAGCATCAATTCACAAAGGTCTCGTGGATATTTTGTCGAGTAAAATTACGGAGAAACAGCGTAATCCAGCTTTAAAGTTGGCATCAGTCATGTTGACAACATTAGGAGTCGATTGGATGATCAAATTTGCTGAGGAAGGATCACAAGCTTACCAATTCCTTGTGTTGTTAGTTCATTTGAGCTGTATTGAAGTTAGAATGGCTTTAGAAGATAGAAGTCTGGATAAAATTCTAGCAAATGATGAATTGATTGGAGCTTGTTATGGTATAATTGAAACTACAGTTCGAATCATGTCTGGAAATCATTTTGAAAATGTTGATGCCAAACAGAAGGAGCAAATTTTTCATTCTCTCAAAGGGGCTTACTCAGCCATTGTAAGCTTTATCAGTTTAATCAGGAGAGAAGCAGAGAAGAATCCAAAAAAATTTTGGGATGCAAAGAAAAAATTGATAGCTTGTGCTTCTGTTCGTTGTTTGGCTGGTTGGCTAGCTGAAGAGTCTGCATCAATGAAGGAAGAAGTTTACAAGCAATTACCATTTGTTCTTGCTTTAGTATTTGAGTCTTTTCAAGATGTTGAAGATGAAAGGAGTCCAGAGAGTTTAGTTTTAGCTGAGCAAGGAAAGTCCTGTGAACCACTCTTACCGGACATTTTTGTTCTCTTACTACCAGCGCTATGTCATTTAACAGCTGAAGAACGAGGAGTTCGTATGCTCCTAGACTCGGAAGGTGAAGAATTACTCAATCGTTTTTTGACACACAATTGGTCCGTGTACAAAAATCTCAATGATTTATTAGAGAAAAAGTCAAGACCAGGAAAACCTGGGAAGAAACCTGTGAAAAAAGAGGGAGAACCCGATTTAACAGTGGAAGAAATTTCAAAATTATTATTACAAGTCCGTGTGGCTATCATGCACACGTGTAATTTATTTATCAATGTGAGCGTCTTGGATCCTGCGTCAATCAATGAAAATCCAATATTTCCACAAGTGATGCGTTGGACCTTCTCAGCTCTCCCTGCCCTGAGTAATGGAGATGAATTAGTATTGCTCGCCAATGTATCGTCATTAGGGCTCTTACTTTTACTAAATGTTGTAAAGAAAGCGACAGACGCACAACGAGACGGTGTGACGCTTCCACCTGAAGAACAATTTGTTTCTACAAGGCTCACCTCTGGACAAGACAATGCAGTTTTTCGTTTTTGTCAATCAGTTATTCGTTTTGTGTGGGATGCACATTTACCCGATGAAACTCAAAGTCCTATTGTCCTTGGACTCACGTCAAATTACCGTGCAGTATGGGCTGATATCAAAGAAATGTGGTTCTTGAGTCTTCAGACTGTTGGTTCTCTATTAGAATTACTACCTTGGTTGGCAGACTTTGCTGCAGAGAGTGGTTTCCTCGAAGCTCTCATTAAGAATTTGTCCCAAGTTTACAAAAGTCTTATTGACGCGAGCACATTGGCGGCTTATGAGGATTTCTTTTGTTCAGTTGCCAGAAGTGCTCCCAACGCTGCAAATATTATAAAGACAAAAGGTGCTACTCTGGCTACAAGCCATCATCTTCGTACTTTGACGAAAGTTTTGAAGGGAGAAGAAGTGGCCAAAAAGTAACTCTGTCATTTATTTATTTTTTTGCATACAGTTGTGGGAGAAAGGTTTTGTTTAGACAGCTTGATCATTCGTCATGAAAATTCAAACAAAAAAGAGAGAGTAATTCTTACAAAACTATGTGCAAACTATTCTTCTTATGAAATTTACTGATAGAACTTTTTTGTCAATTGCCAAATCCCATTTTATATTCGTGTATTCTCCACATACTCTGTATTTACTGTACTGAAATGTTTTCAAAATTTTATTGCAATGTTGCTTGTGTAATTATTATTATTTCAAACAGTTACGTATATATATGCAAAAAAAATTATGTATAGTCGCAAAGTGTCCGATAGAGTTTTTTTTGTGTTCGATTGAAACTACGAAAGTTGCAAGTGTGAAGACGATTATAATTATCTATCTATGTAGGTATTAAGTGTAATATATAGATATATAAGTACAACATAAACATTAAATATGTGTAATCATTACTGTATTACCAAACTACACAGATAATTCTTTATTTACAAATATGACGATCCTATACAGAAAGTATGTGCATTTTTGCTTGAAAGTTTCTAATTTAATTATATACTTCTGATGATGATGCCAATGTAAATGTCTTATTTATTTAGTATTTGTTTCTGTTTTAATTTTTTGTCAAATTACTTAAACTACTTAAATCTTTACTCTTTATAAATACAGCAACAGCTATACAATACTTAATATTTTACATTTTTGAGGTTTTGTTTTTTTTGTGTATGTATTTTGAATTATTGCTTTATAAAAATTGAATGGTTTTGTGTATTCTATATATTGTACATGTACCTACTACCTACATCTACATAAATTAAATACTGTGTCTCTTCAGCCTTCATAACTGAAAATTAAACCTGTCAAAACTGGCAGGACTGATCTGGGAAATTATATGCCTCTAAACTTCCGTCAAGAGGAGAAAACCAGCATTTAACTTAATAGAATATGAGTGTGAGTGTTTTTTGAAAATATTAATACTTATTTGAGTATCTCCACTGGGGAGACTATACAGTTCTATACACACATAAATAATTGTACTCGTGTAAGAGTGAAAAGTTACACATGAAATGAAAGAGAAGGTTCTACAATGAAATGATAGCCATATAAGTACACATTATATACATATTGACTTATATAGGTATTAACGTTATAAGATGGGATTCTTTATGAACGTGAATAAATAAAGAAAAATCGAATGAAATTTATGAATTTCTTTAAATAAAAACCACGACCCCCCATGCACATTCAATAATTTGTAGAAAACAACAAAAATTAGAGACAAAACTTTATCAATGAGGGCATTGTATTCATCATAGTTTGCAGAAGTAACCATCATTTCACTTTCTCCGTATTGATTTTTTTGGGAAGCATACTTACACATTTTATATACGTACACGTTCAGGAATGGCTGCAAAAAATGATATTGGGAGGATTTTGCATGTATGTATATATGTGTGTGTGTGTGTGTGTCTGGTTGTCTTTTCTGTCGATTTGGTATATATGTTTGAGGTTTGACGTTTGTACCACTTACAGACACATCGAAAATTTGAATTGAATTCGGATACACCGATTCCAATCGGACATCAGTATTAGTTTCATGATGGTATTACCTGCGAAGGTAACCGTTTCCTACACGTTACCCGTTTTTTATTTTATTTAAATGTATGATGATTATGTGTGATGCTATAATATATTACAAAAATTGATGATTGCAATGCATTTCGTATGCAACGTATATAGAATCGATTCAAATAACAAATAGAAAAAATAAGCAACTAAATTACCCGAATTCGGCGAGAGAAATTCGTTTTAATTACAAATAAATGCGTACAATATAATTGGGATTCATGCAAAAAAGAAAAATTAAGAAAACGGAATCATGCAAAATTTATATCCATAATGTACATTTTGTGAGTAAAGTTAGGTGGTACACATTTATGATGACTGATGTAGAAATTTCTTCAAAAAAAAAGAGCATTATGATGTCGTGTAACAAACTATTCTATAATATAACTTTCTTCTTGCAAAAACTTTAGGTTTCGGAAATAATGACACGTGAGTTTGAGATCCCTACGTCAGTTGCAAAGAAAGCTTCAGAAACTTTTCTCAGGCGCTTCCGTCGTTGTGTGGAGAATCCTCGAATGCCTTTGGATGAGTACAGGTAAAAAGAGTTTGCTATTGTACTTTATCTATATAATTTTTTTGATATTAACAATGAGTACTTAATACTTATACGTACGCCTAGATTCAAAACAATTTTATCATTGAATTCAGGTTATTGCTATGGATCGAAGCACTTGGAGAAGACTATGAAGATTTTGCAGGTAATTTTTTATTGCAAAAAAAATAGTAAAATTACTAAATCATCTCGTTACGTATAGAAAGTTGTGAAGAACAAAAAAAATGAATGACAAGAATTTTTCATTGTTACACGTCTAATAACCTTTTTACGGTATGTTGTTTTATAGAAGAGATTTACGTGAAATGGAGGAAACTACGTTATCGTAATTTGGCCCTACCCGAAGCTACAACGAATCTACTCAAAACCTTACACAAACAATATCAACTTGCCATCGTTACAAATGGACCATCACAATCGCAGTGGGAAAAGGTAAAATTCTCAATTCCTGTTGACATGATGCGGGGATAAAATAGTTTGTACAATGTTGACATGGGGTAATGATCTTGATGATGTTGTTATTCAGTGAAGCTTAAATATGCAACTCTCAGTCTCTAAGGCCCTCCTGGTTTCCCATTCTAAAGACTCACATACATACAATGAAAACTGGTAAAATAACCTCTCAGCTTCGCTCTTGTCTGCTTGTCTTGTGAAATTCAATGGTTAACTGGATGACGAACAGTAAAAACATGTTCATCTACTGTATGATTATTTACCAACCAGAGCAGTTTGAAAGTAAAAGGTAATGATGATGGGTCTCATTAAATTATGGCGATTCGTCAGCTGCGGCGAATTTCAGCTTCGAACTCTCGTCGTCGTGAGAATTTTTTCTTAGGCGTCATTTGAAGAGCCAGTCTATTCTTCTTTTTCTTTGAGACAGAAGACGATTGATAATGTTCGATTCATTGTGATGATCAAATATACAGTGTGGTAAGCATGTGGTTTGATCTTCTTTTGGATTGAATTGAATCTGTAAGTCTTTTATACTATGTATATAAATTAAGGAAACTTGATACTACTTTTGAATGACGTGAGAGATTCCGCAGAGGAAGAATATATGTATTGACAGAGTCACTCAAAGTAGTGTGTGTGACGACTGAAAATGAAAAGTGAAATGTCAATTCAATTGAAGCTACAATGGGACTAAAGGGTGTACCTATTATATGGATGTACAGAATGATTTACAGGAACAACTTTACCATCATGAAATTTCCATCATTTTTCAGTGTCAATTTATCTGTAAGTGATATTACTTGAATAGATACTTTCTTGTTGACTTTCTAGATTCGGGAATTGAAACTTGAAGATCATTTCGACTGCATCGTTGTTAGTGGTGACTTGAAATGGGAAAAACCACAGCCTGAAATTTTTCATAGAGTTTGCACGACGCTCGGTGTTCAACCATTCGAGTGTCTCATTGTAGGAGATAAAATAGAGACCGATATTTTAGGAGGCTTACATGCTCAGTTAGGAATTACCGTTTGGATGCCAATAGACGAGCCAGGTCAAGATGCGCCCACACCCCCACCAGATTTCGTGATCCGAGATATTCATCAGCTGGTAGGTATACTCGATGGAAACAATAAATCTAAATCAAAAGGTCTTCAAAGAACAAAGGGCAAAAGTTCATCAAGTTCCTCTAGTTCGAGTACTGCTAGTGGTGCTACTTCATCCTCAACAGCTGCTTCCATTGCTGCACCTGTGCCTTCCACCTCGGGAACCAAAACTGGTAGTGCCACTACTACTCCTGCTGTAGCAACTCTTGAAGAAAATTGACCCAAGTGGTCATTTAGTAATTGCTTGGACTTTCGGATTTGAATGATTATGAGATAGACAATACGCAGTATATATAAGAGTAATATTATATTATAATATCGTAAAGGCGAATATATTAGTACTTGTCAACCTTTAAAAAGAAAGTCTTCTTCTACTCAGATACTTGCGCACACGTCAATATATATATATATACGGATATGTATAATGTTGTTGTTGGCATTGTACTTTTAGACAGTGCATCAAAATCGAAAGTACAAAACTCTGTACATAGATATATTAGCTCTTCACAGGATAAAAATTATTTGCGTTGTAGCTAGCTAATTTGAAAAATATCAGATATCATAGAAACATTTTAACAAGAGTTCATATATGAAATAGGATTGTATTATTACTTAAATTAATAAACCCCGAATTAAAACATTTTAGCAGCTCTAAGTGTATACTGCAAAACCCTAGATGTCGACTTTCTCTGTGTATATTGCTTTTGGAGAAAGTCTCGATAGATTCTATGAGTTACATCTCAGAGTTGTCCAACTTCATTTTTATTCACATATGCACTTAAATACTTGGGTATATCCATATAAATTTGGATAAATTGGAGGTTCAAGTACTTAAAATGTAAAAACAAACATACATAAATGAAGAAAAATTGACAGGTATTTGTTTATTGCAGAATGAACTATGTTAAAAGTAACATAACCTTAATTTCTCCCTGCTAGTATAATTACAATATTGTGGATTGTTTATTTACCCTCCACTTTTGTGATGGGAAATATATTTTGATTTTCTAAGTAATGTTCGTATATATTATGGCTTCTATTATACTATACTTTCTTTTTCCAAAAAAAAAAAAACAATCTATTATAGAAGCTCAATAGCAGACGTATTATGTCACATTTATTTCTGTACGTTTCTTTCTTTAGAGTTATCAGTTATTCAAAATGTGACAACGAATATCTGTATATATTTATTTTGAAATTCAAAATAATTCTGTCATTACCGTTACACATTACAATGTAGTGAATACAGATTCATAGCGCTACGAAATTTTATCTTGATTTATATAATAGGTACGACTTTTTGAGTATTTCATCTTTGTGAGGATTGTTTGTGTAATATTTGATACTTCAAAAAATGACTACTACTTAGCCTTCACTCTTGTGTTATTTTGTAAATTATGATGTAATTAACTGTATTAGGTTGGAGTTGAATTGAAATCTGGTGTGTACTTTCAACTATCAATGATGTGATAACGCATTCATCATGTTATTCTTTTTGTGTATTATAAGCTAGAGATTTTTACACTAATCGCATCTTATAATGGAAATTTTAAAACAAATGAATGTCTTACATTAATACATAAATTTCAAATTAAATATTAATGTTGCAAATATGTATAAAAGATTATTATAGGTATATATGTATGTACGATCCAGTAATTTACAGGATTACAAGAAATATTTATACTAGCCTACACTTTCTTCAAAAGTAATTTAGTAAAGTTACAGTATAGTATAATAAACTATACTTAAATATAATTCGAGTTTAGTTTTTTTTGTTTCTTGTATATGATGTATGAGGTATTGTCACTTCGTGTGACAACGAATGATTATGGCGATTATTTTCAGTAGTTTTGAAGGTGCATTTTATGCATACTGTATGATGTTATACAGATATTTAGTTATAGGATAATCATTAGTTTAAAAGTCCTATAACGTATTATGTATATACATAATATGTATATTATACTATTAACATAATACAACTATTTTCTTAAGATTTCTCTATATACACGCGTAAGTGAGGTACGTTATCAATTTAGAATCCGGGTAAAAGTAAAAAAAATGCTCATAATGACAAGGTGTCTTACGGCTAACTATCAATATAAAATATATGTACATTAAGTGAATGTTGTATCGCTATCGCTAAATAATATACAAGTAGGTAGATTCCATGATTGAGTAGCAAGCAAACGAGAGAATCAATACAAAAATTCATTTGCACGCAATGAGACAAAAATACACCCCGGCATAGGAGACTGAATGTCCATTATGAGACAGGCAGATTGGGGGTATATTGTGACTTTCCAACGACTTTTTATCTACCTCTTTCAATGTATTTATTGTACAGAATTGTATGGAAAAGGGTTACACAGCTAATTGAAAAATTGATCTGATGACTTCTTTATGAATCCATATTAACTACAAACAATTTAAAATCTTGCAATACTTGTATGTCGTTCGCGTTGTACAAAAAAAAGTCGGTCAGTACGATTTACGAATGTTTACACTTTTTATATACACCCAAAACAACACACTGTACATGTAGCGTCAAGATGATTCGGTAATGTATAGGTACTTCCGGAAAAGTCAAACTTTTAAAAATTGTAAAATTATATTGTCTCACAAAAATTTGTGTCGTAAGAAGATTGTTGAAAAAAAACTTGCAAGTATACCTATGACTTTTGCTAAGTAATGTCGTGAAATATCTGCCAATACACCTTCCGCACAAATGTCTCTTTCTTGTCAAGGACTCTTCATTCTTTATTGTCTGTTAGATAGTAAGTATTGAGTTGGATTGTTTATCAATTCTATGACACGTGAATATATGGACTAGAAATGGTCTCTTCCGTTTCTTCCATCGTCTCTCTAGTGAACGATATATAGGTATTGTCTTTATTGACCGATTAGCAGAGGGATAATATATATGGCTATGGTATATTATGCTCGTAACTAACTTCTAAAATAATCGATTTGTTAGTTGATTAATTATTATGTTGTTAATGTATTTACGGACTATGTACCCTCTGAACTCTCGTCAATCATTTAATGACATTGTGAAAACGAATAATTTTAAAGTGGATTATGAAATATATAGTCGCGTAGTGATTTTTCTCGAAAAACGATGCTTAAGATTTTCCTTATGTATATAGCGTTTGCGTACGTGATGAAATTTAATGCTTGTGTATTTTTTGTATACGTAGTATTATTTGTCGAAAAAAGAAAGTTTACCAGATACCTATTTACTATATACGAGTGTCAGAACTGCTGATATGATTTAAAGAAGAGGATCAGTCAATGATAAAAACGATGAAAAATGAATGATAATAGTATATATATACACAAATGTTGTAGTTGTTATTCATCGGATTTACACTCGCGTGATTTTGTGAGAAAACTAGGATAAAATCGAAATATGATATATAGTATCTAATAATATAAAAGTTTACTGTAATGTATTTGTACGTACTTAAGTATATTATAAATAATGAATCTGTCCATTTTATATAAGCCCCAAAAGCCATGTTTATATACTAACTTCCACATACAAGTATAACATAGAATTTCCAAGTCGAAGTCTTCGACTCGAAGAACACTCGGCGTCCTTTTGAGAAACTTTTATAACTAATTACTTCACGTGTGTGGATGTTTTTCCACTAGAAAAGTCTTATTCCCAATTCTTAATGAATACCAGCTTAAACTAATAATTATAATTATTAGTATGTTGAATGATGGTAGTGATACTACTTAAGGAGATATTGAATAATATTGATGTATATCAATCAATTGGTATAAATCGAATAAAGTACTACATAAATGTAACTTCACATGGTAAGTATTGTGGGTACGAAGAAAAGAGGAAGAAAAACTTTGTAGTTAGATATATTTTCATCTTGTGGAAATCAAGAACAAGTTTTAATAATAAAATATCGTTGAAAAATGAATATAGTTTAAAAAAACTTCTGTTTTTGTGTTTTTTTTCCTTGAGAAATCTCTGTGCATTTCGATTCCTGACAATTCTTACTGACTAAATATACACATCAGAATATTAATAAAATTGAATTTGCACGATTTTATCTGTGATTTTCATAATGCAAAGTTTGCATTGCAAACGTAAATTATTAAACTTGCGGCCGCCGAACTTGAGTTCTAACGACAAAATTTGTCGGACAAATGCATTTAAGTACTGATATACTTTCAGTAATTTCACATTACATGTTGAAGTGATTGGTACATATTGCATACACCTTGGCATATACTTTGAAATTTAATTGAGTAGCTTGTTTGAACAGTGTATAAATTTTATTACAAATTGAGCACATAAGACACGGTTACTTTGCATTATGTTAATGTTGGACGTGGGCCTGAGAGAAAACATGCTGTAAATGTCAGTGTTATAGAATATATAGTAGGGGTTTTCCCGATGGTTGTCGTAAGCTGTCGTAAAGTCGTATAAATGTAGAGTTTACCCTGGCAAGGCCCTACAATCCTTCCTTTTCGTCGAAAAAGCAGGGCCTGCAGCCGTAAAAAGGAAGGGCTGTAGGGCCTTGCCAGGGTAAACTCTACATTTATACGACTTTACGACAACCATCGGGAAAACCCCTAGTTAATATTCACTCATAAACAAAAAAAAACCATCATTATTGTATAAATTAAGTAGACTTTATAAACAAAGTAATTCATATGGAGCGGACCGTAAGAAAAGGGGCAATTACGTATACCTAGTTTTAGAGTTATAGCGCCTTGAATATTTCCGGCTGTTTGGCGCGTAAATAATTTTCTCAATGATTGTAATTAAATTCAAAAAACACAAATCATCGGTTTACTTTAATTTAGAATTTCCGGAGAAGTTTAACGACGATTTTAAAATACTTTTGGTCAGTAAAAATGGTTTAAACTTGTCCTAAAATATTCTCCATGTTCTGTTGTCCATAAATATGCAAAAAAGTGTTTTACGTAAATTGTCCCTATTCTGGTGGAGTCACTCATATTTTATGGAATTATTTAGTGAGTAAACAACAAAAATTTAGAGTATGATTTTCTGGAAAATATTTATAGACGTATCACAAAAAACAAAAACAGTTTTAAAATTTTCTTATTACGAATTTTCTGCTTGAAAATCGGTATTACTATTGCTGCGCTCATGGTTTATTGTAGCTCCATCATTCTCCGCTTCCACTGCAATATGACGAGATTCAATTTGTGAAGACTCCGATCCCTTGTAAAAATAAGGCCCAGTTGAGTACTCGATTGAACCGTATCCAAATTCTAGTTGATTCAATGAATCATCTTTAGGACATCCAATATCCATTCGAAGGCGCTCCAGCAAACAGAGCATTTTATCCTATGTACACAAGCATACATAAAAGTTATTTCATCCAGTGCTATCAATGCTAACAATACAAAATATGTAAAATTGAGCATTACCATTTCCAACTCTGAACATTTCAAAAGGTGAGATTTCAAGGCACTCTTGATTCCTTTATTAGTGTAGATTCCTCGGCCGATAATGTCATCAGTGACCATTTCAAGAAAATTTATATACTTTTTTTCCAATAGCAAGTCATTTCCGTTTTTACTACGGGAATCGAGAGGGGATTCAAACAAGAAGGGGAAACATCAAATTAGAACACATCATGTTTAATTCAGAATTGAGAGTACAGTGAAACTTGTCTATACCGGTTTCGCAAGGGACCCAAGAATAAAAACCGGTATTGGGAAACACCGGTATATCA
>JAIUND010002996.1:0-18391 GCA_034699125.1 Gisinianus flammeolus | reverse complement strand
TACTCCACTGAGCACATAGGTCCTTTTAGAATTAACCATTTCGGCTATAGCGCTTTTTGGAGTTTCACGAACGATTTGTAAGTACATATATAGAACATTAGAGAATTCGAGAATAAATAGTGACTATTGTGAGATGAGAGATGGACGGCGGACGGACAGACGGAGGACTTTGTTTTGTATACAAGTGTTGTGTTATTGTGAACACTACTATATTAAATTAAAGAAAACTGAAAATTCTATGCGAAGGGTTTCAATGAAATTATTTTACCTCACAACCAGTTAAATATCTAGTTGTTGGGCACTTATTAATTAATTATTTACGGCAGTCTGGTGAATAGAAATCCGTCAGATACACCATGCACACCACCTGTCTGTTCATGTCTGCCACTGCACAAAAATAGGCAACTCCACAAGCTCATTGACATGACACAAAATGAAGATTTTTGATTTGCACGAAAGAAACAACAATATCCTTCATCCTTAGACCCAAAGATGTCCAACTGTACTTGACATTTTGTTTTCATTTGACCCCTACACGGCGAAGGGTCAATTAAATGTTCAAATGGATGTCAAATCTGTTGAAGGGTACTTTTTCATTATGTTTTCATTTTCAATCTAAAATTTTCTAAAGGTCAAGAGAGCTGACATGGGGTCGCGGATAATTAAACATTGATCCCCGCCTCAAGCGGAATCAGAATTCATAGGGGAGGGAAAAGGAGATGGAGCCGTGACTCCACAAATGAAAAAGTAAACGCTTCAGCAGATTTGGTATTGGTACCCATTTGAATATTTAATTGACCTTTCACGGTGTATGGGTCAAATTAAAAAAAAAAGTCAAGTGCAGTTGATCATCACTTGGTCCAAGGAAGCTGTGTAGCGAGTTTCGTGCAAATCAAAAATCTTCATTTTGTCATGTCAATAAGCGGATGGAGTTACGTCAGTCAAGTCCTCAAGGGTGACTAATAATTATCAGAAAAAGTTTTTTGGCAATCATTTGAGCCTTTCCTTTTAAATTTGAGGTACTTTAAACTGATTGACTGATTGATTAGTAGTATATTAATCGTCGTTAAGTTCATTTGATTTGTGTGTGTGTCGAATAGAGAAACGAAAGAAATCGATATACTTGTATAATACAAGTTGTATTTCTAAAATCGGTCGGATCCATTCACCGCTTATTGTTTAATTCTTTTTGTGTGGATTTCATTTCCTGTTTTAACTCCAGTGAAATAAAACTCAAAATACTACTTATCTATATGAAGGACTGAAAAATCTCCGTTATGTCCAGTTTGAAACTTGGTAAATTTTTTTTGTAAATGAATGTTTTTGGAACTATACAATTGTATTCAATTCGTTCATTGAATGAATTTCATTCACTTTAATTGCTCAAGTAAATAAATATATAATTCAAAATGATCTTTATACTAATTTAATGTGTGTTCAATAATATACTTTGACAGGAAAAGGGCCAATGGACGAATTTTGCTATGTGATAGCCAAGTATGATTACACGGCTCAAGGGGCTCAAGAATTAGATTTACGGAAAAATGAAAAGTATCTACTTTTAGATGATTCAAAACATTGGTGGAGAGTACAGAATGCCAGGTCCCAATCTGGATATGTCCCCAGTAATTATGTTAAAAGAGAAAAACCTTCAATATTTGACAGGTACGTCCATCACAATACCCGTAATATTTCGTTATAAATACGCTTTTCATTAAGTAAACATGTACGATATTTTTATGTATTTGTTTGTGTGTGTAAAGCATAAAGAAAAAAGTAAAAAAGACAAGCTCTGGCTCGAAAACATTGCCGAATTCTCCGTCAAGATCAATCGACTTGATTCCACCAGCAACTCATATATCACCTTCTCATGGGTATAATAATGGCCCCACAGCTAATTTTAAACAACGGCCTTTGGATGCGCAGGAAGCCATCGGAACAGCAATCGTCAAGTATGCCTATCAAGCTCAACAAATGGATGAATTGGCATTAAGTAAATTAACTAAACTATTGGATGCATGTATAATTTAATTCAATCTTTTCTAATTCATTGATAATGGTGGAGCTTTATGTACATATGTGAACTACGAAATAATCGTATTACTGACATAATGTCAGTGACATTTAATATATTTCATTGTCTTTTATTTTGCTTCTTCAGTGAAGGGTACTAGAATTTTAATTTTGGAAAAATCCAATGATGGTTGGTGGAAGGGTCAATATGGAACAAATATCGGCTGGTTTCCGTCTAATTACACGCAAGAAGAAGCTGAAGATGAAACTTTACATACATACGCAATGGCTGAAAATGTTCTTGATATTATGGTCGCTCTCTACAACTTTACTGCCCAGGTATTTAAAAATACTTTTACTCAAGCCTTGTAGTACCATTATAAGTTCGGTTTCATTTGTCAGCAATGTTCTTTCTTGGCTTTCTATCTCAATTTACTCAATTTAGTTTTTATTCATATGTACTCACTATTTGTTGAGTAATTCAAATGTGCCAAGTTCAAAGACTTGTACTGTATATAAGTGAAGACAATTCTAAAAATAATCCAAGCACATATATATTTTATAGTTCTTTATGATTCCTTTTTCCAATCCGAATATCAACGGATTGTACCATGTAATATGTTGTCTTTTTTTGTCAATTTCTTGTAGAATGATCAAGAATTGTCTTTTGAAAAGGGTGATCGGTTGGAAATTGTGGATCGACCGCTGTCAGACCCTGATTGGTAATTTTTCAAATTTAATTTCACTTCGCTTCAAAATCAGGAGGACATTAAAATAAACCAAACTGTATCAAGGACAAACAAATAATTGCCTATATTTTTAAATGTACAGGTTTAAAGCTAGGAATTCCAATGGTAAGTAAAAAAGTCGTCGTTATCAACATCTCATGAGCATCGCAATAATGTATTACCATAATGAACAAATGCAAGAGCAATCCCTTGAATTTCAGGTCAAATTGGATTAGTACCACGAAACTATCTACAAGAGCTGAGCGAATTCCTCACACAGCCCTTGAGAGAAACGAATGGAGTAAATAATCATCACAATCGGAATGTTCATGACAAGTCATTCTTGGCTGGTAAAGGCTGGTATTTTGGTAGTATCTCAAGATCACAATGTGATGATCTACTCAATGGTAGAGGTTTAGATGGAGACTTTTTAATTCGAGACTCGGAAACAAATGTAAGTTTATTTTGTACGCGTACAATGATTACATTTTATACTAACATAGTCTTAACAAGTTGTAAGTGCACTTATAATATCGGATTTGGGAGAAATTCTGTGTGTTATTAATATTACATTTTGTTTCATTGTAGGCTGGAGATTTTTCAGTATCCCTCAAAGCACCCGGAAGAAATAAACACTTTCGTGTACATGTAGAAAATGGTCAATTTTGTATTGGACAAAGGAAATTCCTGAATCTAGATCAATTAGTGGACCATTATCAGAGGTACGCATATATTTTTGTAAATTTAAATTTGTTAAATCGAATCATCTCCCATCACAGCAATTGTCAATTATGGGATGGCTTTGGTATTCTTCTTCATTAGTAATAAAAAGGATTCATTAATTTATTTTATTTACAGGGCACCAATTTATACGAATCAGCGTGGGGAAAAATTGTACCTTGTCAGGGCACTTCCCAGGCCTGCCAACTCGTCATGTTAAGGAGGGCAAGGAGAGAGAGACAAACTTTTGTGGTTTAGGTTCGTGTGAGTTTTTTTAAAAAAATACTACATCTACATGTTATAAGCCCTGTCATTTTTAAAACAATGTACTCAGCATTAATTAATTTTAGGAATACGTATGTGCGTGTCCGTCGCTAGCAATACAAGTTAGTGTAATGTACTTAGAGATTTTTAACAACAAAAGAAAGGGAAATTTTTTATTCACGTTCCCGATTTTATAACGTGAATATTTATGTACAATAAAAGTATAGAATATATAATATGTGACAAGGCTTTCCTAACGAAACTACCAAACACGGAATGCAAAGATACTAGAGACAATGTAAGGTACTGAGATTTTGAGGGTCAGGATTTACGTGTATTGTTTAATACCAATAATAATAATATGTAGATCAATTATAAGAATCTTATAACGTTATCTAAGTTAGAGAGCTGCAACAAAATGCATTTATGGCTTTTCAATAATTATGATTTGAGTATAGCAATATGAATGAATATTATTATTATTGTTTATATAAGTATCTCTTGCAATCTCAATCACTTTTGAATGTTATGATTGATTGCATGACACAATTCATGTACCTTATTTAAACTATCTTTTTTAATGTTCTGAAATCGGAAGGAAAATAAGTTTTTCTTTAAACATTAATGAAATTCTAAATGCTCATTTAAATAAGTAGTAGGTAATATGATATTTTAGCAAACTACTTTATCTACATGTATAGGCAAATCAAATTAAGAGTCAAATCTATGAGATGTAGGAGGAGAATAAGATGTATTACTTTTAATTTATCTGTCTCTTTATCAGAATAACATTCATGAATGTTTAATTCAAGTCACTGTATATACATTTTGTATTTTATGTCTTTTAACTCCAAATAACTTCTGTTTTAACAATAATGCAATTAATTATTGTTAGAATGACTGAGTTTTAAAGTAAATGTTTTTATGAAGGTCAAAATTTGACGTCGTAAGGAATGTATTTGAAAAAAGATTTCAAAACTTGGATTTGGAAACTTTTGTTTTCAGATCCATTACCTCCACCCTTTTTCCTCGCAAGCTTTCTCCAATGTACTTTGACAATTAAAAAGTACAAGGAACTAACAATTTAGTATTTTAATGTGCAACCGAAATGATTTAAAAAATAATCTAAATACAATTTTGTTATCTATACTACAATTATGTACTACTACAATAACAATAATAGTATTAAGTTAGCCGATATGTACAGTGCGGAAAGTCCAATGTACATACTTACAGAGAAAAGCTGGATTGGTAGATAGATATCTAATTATAAATTATAATATTTATTGAAATGTGTCAGCAATATCGATCGTGTACGTACGAACTCCATACGATAAAAAACGTGTAACAATTAGCTTGTCCAAAAGTGGTCAAAAAGCAAAATATAATAATAATATTATTATTATAAATTATTAATAGGATTAGATTTATATATAGTTTTATCTTACGGCCAAAAAATTACAAATTCATTTTGTAAATTGCCTATACAGTCGTTCTAATATGCGTATGTAGATATGCATGTGTGTGTACACATACTATTCAATAGTATTGAATGTAAATCCACGCGTGTGGTAATTTCTCGTTATTTTAATGCAAAGGAGAATGTGAGACGCCTCTTTTGTTTGAAGATCTTGCTAGTCTAAAAAATAAGGATAATAGCTATACTGCTATACCATAATTACTGAAACTATTACTATTTAAAATTAAATAATATTTGATATCAAATATGTACATAATTATTACTCTTCCAAGCGTATAAATGCATTGAATGTTAGTAAGATAATATAATATGTTACTTTTAATTTGTTTTTAATTACGATTTGTGTTAAGCAAGATATGTGGGAGACAAAAACTGATTTTTTACTACTAAATTAGCATAATTGTCGTCAAAAAAGAATGCTCTGCGGATATCGCAGAGTAAATCGAACCACGAATAATATTTTTTATTCCGTAATGTTGTTATTATTATGTTTAAACAAATATGTAATTTGAATTGACTCTTAATTTTGTCTTGATGATGATCACCATGTCCCTTTTTTGTGTATTATCTAACAATTAATATGATTCGATGGACTTTGCAGCTTATTTGAATAATTTCTCTACATTTACATTCAGAGTCTGAATTTCAGACTAAACTTGTCTTTTTTATTTATGCTACTGTTTTTTTTACTATAGCTGTGAATGTTAATAGTTATTGGTATGTAAATCCTGGACAATACACTTCTAATGCGAGGTGTTACACAGCGTTTTGTTGTTTTTCCTAAATGTCAAATAATAGTAGTACTATTATAGTACGTACATATAATATATATTTATGTATGTTTGACTAAATTAAATGACAAGACTCGGATTTTTTAAAAATATCGTATACGGGATATGCAGTATGTACAGAAAATCAAAGAATTCTTAAAATGTCCATCGTATTTATATAATAGTAACACATAATAATATTATTATTACATTTACTAAATACCAAAATTTTCGAGCGACTATAAATGCGTTTCAGAAATACAATTGACATATACATACAACAATAATATCCTGTAATCATATATATAGCTTTTGTCAATGTCATAATAGTAATTTTTTTCAAATTGTTAATAATATATTTAATTGTTGAAGCACAATATTATGTATCGAAACTAGTTTTCATGGAGCTGTTCTGTCATGTTTATTAGTTTGTTACTTAATTATTACACCTCCATATGCATATACACACGTACACAATTTTTTTAAAACGTGTCCCTTATGATCTTTGTAAATCATTCATATATTACTACACAAAAAACTTGTTAGTAAATTGAAAAAAACATGTCTACCCTATATGCACCGTGAAATCCTAATCCTAATCGTCTTCAAAATCTATTCTCTAATTTTGTACTAATTTTTGCAAAGTTTTTTATAAAACCTAATTTAAATAATAATGCTTTCCAATAAAAGTTGTGAATTGTCGAATAAATGCTAGCGTATTTTCAATTTATACATTTAAAGTAAGTTGTAATACATACCCACATTCTATACGTAATGGTAGTTTAACATATTAATTAAATCAAATAATGATCCTCATAGTATGTAGTATGACGATTTAAGTGTAGGAAAACGTCATGACGAATTAAGCACAAGTATTCAGTGGATTCAAGCACTTGTCTATAGTCCAAGGCTTCACGTCCTTAATCACATATATACTAATAATACCATAATAAAGTATATATATATATATACTAATAATACCATAATAAAGTATATATATATATATATATATACATAGTTGGAAAAATAACTGATGAGCTTGTGGCTCGCTTGCTTAATATAATGCATATTATAATAGCCCATAACAATGTTTTGACTAATTTTTTAATTTTGTACTCATGTTGTAATTCACTGGGCAGCATGTGTATAATAGTGTATAGGTGGGTAAGAATGCATATATGCAAAACTGAATTAAGATTTTATACATCTGCAACTTTCACACGGAATGTATTTAAAAACTATAGCATGTGACGTATTGTATTTTCAGTCGCAAGTTCTATAGGCGGAGTATATACGTTTCCCATTTTACTTACGTTTTGTAAATTAATGCAGTAAGTATACACTTGTAAATGGTCAGTGGACGGACGAAGTAATATTAATATGAACTGAATTGAGGTGGCTTTAGAATATAAATGAACGCGATGTCACGTGGGTCGCCCTACATGTCATACTAACAGGGTTTCTAGTGCCAAAGAAGGGGATAGGATGGAAAAAAAGAGTAATGAAGACCGGCGGATGGAATATTGCTTGATGGTTGAGTTGAAAAAATGTGAACGTTATGTAGAATCGGGTTGGTTTCATCCTTTGCCTGCTTCCAACGCATAAATCGATCATCAGACTGCCGAATAGCAGCTGCAAAGGTATAAAACACAACCCGGGAGGAAACTGTTTCCACAAACGACTTTGTAATATAAATTCTCTTTACACTCACAAGAGATGAGTCTTATAGTGAGTCTCGACTTGGTGGAAAATTCAGCTCCTCTGATTGACTCGTCGTCGTCGTCGCCTACAATTACCAAACCGAGTTTATTTCGCTCATTTATAGTCAAGTAAATGAAAACATGATGCACTTTATTTGGTGTGTGTATAGGAAGCAGTTCAAGTGGAATAGGTATATCCATCGACTGGCTAGGAAAATACAGGCAGGAGTTTATTATACATATTGACATTTGAAGCTGAATATATAATTCATCATTGACATGGAATAACATTAAGAGCAGTCTCTATTTGGAGAATATATGCTATCGTTATATAGTCTTCTAGTCTTTTGTGTATCTACTGTAATTTTACTTCCCGTTGTATTTCTCTTGGCACCACTGAAAGACTGTCTCACGAACACGATCAGTGAGATCAGTCTCAGTGCCTTTCCAGCCTCATTCAAACGATCCCGGAATAAGTAGCTTCATGTTGCCTTTTCCTCGTCAACTATTCCATCAACTATACCTAATATATCCTGCATATTTTTACTCTTGTTGAAATTTTACCTCTTGAAGATCTACATTCTCTACAACGGTGAACAGTGAATACCGTACACGTTCACTTTTGAAAGAAAAAAAAACTCTCTTTTGAAGTAGAATTTTTGTTTTAGAAATTAGTTTATTTTGGATGACATTTTTAATGTTCCAATGAACTCAAAGGAGAAGGGACGACGTCGACCAAGGCGAACTTCATCCGCTTTTGCATTGCAATTATAAACAAAGAGTTGCTTTTCTTTTAAACACGTTCAAAATAAAATCTCGTAAGTATATACATTTGTACATTGGGCATTGAGATATGTAATGAGGAAGGGTCATGGAGAATGTTTTGCCAGAATTAAATTCAATGAAGAGAGAAATTGTTGAAAATTCAAGTCTCTCGAAATTCTCAAAGGGGAAAAACGCTTAGTTTTCAATAGATTCTGCGCCCTTACCAAAATATAAACAAATGTACATATCTCCTCCCTATTAGTCCCTATGCACAGCAGCCAGCATACATACAGAGTACATATAGAAATTACATGTATGTAGTTTGGAAACGGCTGCTCATTCTATCATTTCAACGAAAGAAAAGATCTGTAAATGCATACATACTTATTTGCACTATATGTACTATGTATGTACTAAATATGTATGTATACATAATATAGAACAGAACTATGCTCGACTTTTAGACATATGTACGAGGAGGAGGATCGACAGACAGCAAAACTATACAGCTTGCAGAGGTGCATACATATGTACTGCATACATATGTACCTATATGCCTGCCATTGCCTGAATGTATGTACATGTACATACTCGTTACTCCAGTATGTACATATGTATAATATATCCACATCCTTATATCAGTCTATATTTGGAATTTTCATATAAAAATTCTTAAAAATATTCCTTCAAGTTTAAAAGGACTTGTTCACTTATTTAAACTTTGTTTGATTTTTTCCTTCGTCTTGGTAGTTTTTACTTGGGAGTACATATACATAGAAATCCTAAAGTCGAGAGCGATGAGAGAAAGAGCAGAGAAAAAGAGAAGTGCATTCACGTCAGTTATAGGTATATATAGCTTATTCAAAGACTTTTAAGTAGTTTTAAGTGCAGTTTTATCTTGTATAAATGAGTCATGACCGTCTCGTCGTCTTCGTCTTTGTATTTTCCATTGCATATGAAAATAATTTGATTCCCCCACTAAACAATCATCTGTCAAAAACATTTACTCTTATTCCCAAATGGTTTCAAACCTAAATCTAAATCTAAATAAGTGAGTTACCGGATTCATTCGCACATTTGCTTTCAAATTACTGGAATATTGTGTACACACTTATAAAATTTTCTACAATTACAGTGGAGTGAATCTTTATCTGCGATTTGAGTAGAATTGTTCATCGAACTATATAAAAATCAAAACCAAATGGAGTGAAATATCAATCGTTTTGAAATCCCCTTTATTGATTCGATCTATAATAAATGATATACATGCATTTCAATGCATCACATCAAAGAGATTAAATAGAGGATTCACAGTAGTCGGCTTATCCGGTCAGTAGTCAACATGTCAAGCGGAAGACCAATTAAATGCGTGGTCGTTGGAGATGGTAAGAACTAGAAAAAATGACAGTGGTAAAAATGTCATAGGATAATGGATCGTATAATTAAATGAGAGAACGTTAATGTTAATTATCAAATACGAATGTTTACTATTTACTTAATATTGTATAGGTACGGTGGGGAAGACGTGCATGCTAATTTCTTACACTACAGACTCTTTCCCAGGTGAGAATTTTCATCCATCCTTCCGTCTTTTTAAAAAGCAATCGTATCAATTGTTTACATCGATTTTGGATTGTAGGTGAATATGTTCCGACGGTCTTTGACAATTATTCAGCGCCAATGATTGTGGACACGATACCAGTGAGTCTCGGCCTCTGGGACACGGTAAGATAACGTCCACACCATCCTTATAATTTAATAATTTCATCAAATCTCAAGAAATATAACTTTGGTACATATGTCAAAATAATACATGTCTTTATATAGGCAGGACAAGAAGACTATGACAGACTTCGGCCACTTTCTTATCCTCAAGTGAGTTTAAATGTTTGACAATTTGTATAATGTAGATTATTGTAATTAGATTGAAAACGGATTAGATTAGATTACCCAAATATACACGAAATGCAGCTAGGTATATGTATATGTCCATTCCATGATCACCCTATATATCGCTTGTTATAATGCATCATTTGTTCATACATACATAATAAATACATATGTATTCAGTACCTACCTACATACCATGTAGATACATACCTAGTCGAGATTGATTTTTGTTATCGTTTCTTGTTTATCACTTCATTCCCTTGTACTTCCAAATTTAAATACTTCCTATGCACTTTAAACACCAATAAATGTTGTTACATGCATTTACCCATCGTTTTTCTTTTAATTCCATCTGATTGGTTGCTTTTTTTTCCGCCTGTTTCCCACTATTTCCTTTCCATACATGCATATTATTATAGATAACAATAGTTTAAACTTGAACAACTCTGTGTAGAAACATAATGTGAGTGACTTATTGTGAGGGAATTCTGAGAAAAGGTGGACATTGTACTATGCACATTATCCATTTTCCTACCACGCATATCGTATATATATATATATATATTATATAATATCATAATAATATGTATATGTTTGTAGAAAATGGTATTTGAATCCTTTTTCATATTTTAGACCGATGTATTCCTCGTCTGTTTTTCTATCGTGAGTCCATCGTCGTATGAGAACGTGACGTCCAAATGGTATCCCGAAATAAAACATCACTGTCCTGATGCTCCAGTTTTATGCGTTGGTTAGTAAAATGGAAATTGATCGTTGAGAGGAAGTGCCTGGCTGCTGATGGCTGATCTATCAGTCAACCAAATTATTCGTACTTGACAAGGATGACATTGAATAATGATGACGTTGTTGTTGTGATTTGTGTGTGTGTGTGTGTGAAGGAACCAAATTGGACCTGAGAGATGATAAAGAGACGCTAGCTCAACTTGCCGAACAGGGTCTCTCGCCCATTAAACGGGAACAGGGACAAAGATTAGCAAATAAAATTCGAGCCGTAAAGTATGTAGAGTGCTCCGCTCTAACACAACGGGGTTTACGACAAGTGAGTCCGGCCGAGTTCATTTCATCACACTTGTAAATTCATCTTCATCCCCGCATTATCAACGTTACCTCTAACAATAATAAGCATATACGCAAATAGTAAAAGGAAACCATTTAAATCTCCATATTAATATTTAAAATTTTGTGAATCTTTTCAGGTGTTTGATGAAGCTGTAAGATCTGTTCTCCGGCCGGAACCCATACGAAGAAGGCAAAGCAACTGCATCGTCTTGTAGTCAAAGTAGAAAATCGATCGAATTAAATATCCGGTTATCCCACGAGTCACTTATATATTATATATATCTGTACTTGGTCTGCTGGAGTCGTGTTATCATATTATATTATTATTAACTATTAAAGAAGAAGATGACGTCTACAGAATTCAAAAGTTATCTTCATCTTCATCGTGAAATATTATAAATATAAAACAATGTAACCAACCACCATATTTTCAACAACAAGGAAAAAAGACTTGTATTTGGTCAGACAGGAACTTTGGACTACAAACAATGAATGATGTTCGTCGTCAATTCTCTGTTGTTGATATTGGGGAAAGATAGAGCTCATAATGTCAATGTCAATGTCAATAGGCATATACACTTTCAATTTTTTATTTATTTAAAACGAATTTTCTTCCCTGAATCTGAAGAGTCTCACTATATAATAATTGAATAGAAATGACGCGATCGCGAGAAAGTTGGGAGTGGATAAATTGGATAAATTAATAAAAATGCAATCCACCACCAACTACATATTTATTTAAATACTACAGAGAGTCTATACGTGCTGATAAGTTATGGGTATAAATCGTATAATTACATAATAAATAACAGTTGAACATTTATATATGAATGAATGAATGTATTAGGCAATAATTTTTGCAAAAAAAGAAAAGAACAAAAAGTAAGTGGACAACAAAAATGCAGCTCAGCGTACTTAAATGAATCTCAACGTTTGTACTTACAGAGACAGACGACGACGCAAAGCGACGTGTCGGTTGTATGCAAAACTTGCGAGGAGGAAAGAAAAGACTCGCACAATGATCTTCATTTACTTTTATACTTAACTACAGGAAAAGTGGAAAGTGCAAATTTTATGAAAGAAATTGTGTAAATAATCACAATCTTTTCATAAAGAAACAAACAGATGGATTACGTTTATACTACATCAATAATACTTAATAATAACAATAATAACAATAAGATATATAGGTATCAAAACTTGCAAAACACAGTCTCAGACTTGGGTATATATTTCCAAAAAGGTTTAACTATATTTCAAAACTAGTCACGCTTTGAATGTTTTCCTCCTAAACAAACTCTCAATATAGAGCAAACACTTGTCTAATTTTCTAAATTAAAGGTTTTGTTTTTCTATTTGTCTGTGAAATGTGAATCCACGTAAACCAATAATCATGTTTCGTCTAATTTTCTGTACATTTTTCAATAATACTGATATTATTGTTGTCTGTACTTATAATACCCTGCTTCAAGGACATTTTACCAAAAAAACGCAGCTTGTCAGAAAGGAATTTCGTTTTGTATGTCATTTGCTATTGCGAAATCGTACGATATGTATTCGTATTTCGTATAAGTCATTTTCTGTATTGAAGGTTAACTATATGTTTAAAAGAGAAACAAAGAGATACCAACTTGAATTAACGACATGCATAAAAGTGCTAAGTGTTTTAAGTAATGTTATTGCTTGTGTTAGGTTTGAGTTCTAGACGCAATAAGTCAGACTTGTATTACAATTGATGAATAAATACTTTATTAGTAGTTAATTATGAATTCCTATCCCATTATTTATATTATATTTAAATATATTGTGTGTGGGGCGCTGTGAGATATTTATGTAGGCATGATAATAATAATAATAATAATAATATTGATAATAGCTGGAATGGAATGGAATCAATGATTATTTTAACATGAGAAAAAGTCAAAGACTGTTGTTTAATATTTTGTGTATTAAACATTGCGCATTTTGGCAGCTGCCTTTTTTTGTAATAAAATGAATAAAATGTATCGAATCATTTCAAAGGATTTCTTGGCCACCAAATACAATTTCCACTGTGCGTTACTCCATACTCCATGTCCTATTTTATTTATTTATTTGGAAGCATTGTCGTCTAGTTGTCACTTTGGTACCCATGGACTTTGGGGGAAAATGCCAGTTGAATTATTCTCATGTATAGTCATATGATTTTGATCCTAATTCTTGGCTCATGCACTCGATCATTAGAACGAGTTTTTTTTGTTTTTCTCAGTCGAACGATTCCTAGTTGTTTGTATATGTAAATTGTAAAAGTATTATGTGGCAGATATATATTTAGTCACATCAGCGATCGAACGATCGCCTCTTATGTATTTACAAACAAATTATGTATCTGTTATTTGTTTCCTCACAAATACCATTTCATTTTATAAACGAATCTCAAAATAAAAAAAAGTTGATGGTAAAAAGAGAGAGATAAAGATGTTGTCTGTGCAATATTGAATTAAATTGAATCAAATGCATCGTCGTCAACAGTCGGAATTTCTATAAATAATTAAATATGGAATTCGCTTTATTATATGGGAAAGCATTATAAATAGACATTAGAATATGGAAGAGTAGACAGTACCCAGTAGGAGGTAAATATTACATATGTAGTAATACTAAAAAAAAGTCCTTTTTTTGTATACAAAACAAACAAGTAATCACTGGGTAAAAAAATTGATGAGGGGACAATTAAATGGCATTGGTGGAGATCCAGTCCAAGAAAGATGTCAGTCGCGTGTACACTGCAAAAATATGGAAACAAGAAATAATTCCATTAGAAACAACAACACGACATACCTATTTACACACTAATAAGTTTAATACACAGTCAATGAATAATATTGTGATCCAAGATTTGATACAGACCTCCCGGGTAGCCTGGCTCAGCACCTGCGGACATAAACCAGAATAAATGTGAGACATTGAAAAAATGTTTGCGAGTCGTAATTTTTATTTGGTCTGGTCAATCACTGGCTACTTATTACTTACATCGATTGCCAAAGGAGACGATACCGATTTGAACCCATCGTCCATCCATTTCAAGCATGAGTGGCCCTGTGCATGGGAAATATACACAAAAATTAATATAATAATAATTGAGTGACTCCCTCCAGTTTCGCTTCTACTCTCAACGTGTTCATTGATCAACGAGAAGTCTCGGAGGAGACGAAAAAAAAAACTGAAATCTCACCTCCAGAATCCCCCTGACAAGCTGAAACCAAGAAAAGGTGGAGAAATTATTAAAGGGATCCTTATTATTATTACTTATTATTATTATTGTAGTGGGGATTACTATTTGTTTGAATAGAATTAAAGTGGGATGGGGTTTACCATCTTTGCCGCCTTGAGGAAGTCCAGCACACAAGAAGATGTCTGTAATGGGTTGGAAATAAGCTCGGTCACAATCGGAGTTGGACCAGACGGGGAGACGAACTTCCTGAAGGGCATTGTGCTCTCTCCCTCCATATTTATTCGTTCCCCAGCCTAAAAAATCCATTCAATTGAGAAAGAGAGAATGAGCCTCAAAATACATACGATTACATACTACCACTGATTAACGACTTCATTTGGTTGGAGAATGCTGACAGGTTGGTCAGGTTGGTTAGTTAGAGGGAATGATTTTTTGATTGCCGTGTCGTATTTTACCTATGACCGTGGGATAAGTCCCAACAAAGTTATTTGAGCGGGTTCTGCCCTGGGGCAAACAAATGGGGGAAATGAATCTCGAGTAGTCCACATCTCGATCCAATTTCAAAAGAGCCACATCATTGTAGAACCCCACGCCGGAAAATTCCTTATGAGCAATAATTTCTGCGACTCTAAATGTTTCTGGCGAGGAGACGTCATCGGTTTTTACTAGATCGTAATCGCCCAACCGAACGGTGAATTGGCGAGGGCTAAAACTGTACATCATAAAATAAAATATTGGAACATTGAAATGAGGGAGCAACGTTTTCACATATATTTTCCTCCCTCCTCCACTCACAATCAATCTGACTGATTGATCCGTTTTCCATCAAATTAAGAATCTCATTTACTCATTTCCCAAATCCCATCAATACGTACATATTCGATTCGCATTCATTATTCCTATGAATTTATTGACTGAAGTTTGATTTTGATGGGCAACAATTATGTATTATGAAATATGCAAGAACCTTTTTTGTTTTTGATCCTTCGTACAATGAGCAGCAGTCCTGGAAAGATATAGGAAAGCAAGAGGAAATCATTTCATTTCCATTCGTCATTTGCCATTTCACAGAACGTGTTGGCAGAGGAAAGATATAATCATTTAAAATATGTAGGTAAATTAAAGGGGCTTACAGAATGTAGCGTTTGGAAATGAGAGTTCCTCCACACCAAAACTCGGTCCCTTTGGGACCATGAAGAAAGATGGCGGCCATCCATGGGAACATTCCCGGTGTGGATTTCTCCCCACCAACAATACGAAAACTCGGAGTTTCTGCTTTCCCACAATTGTGGGACGCTGGTAGGCCGATTTCGTGGAAATTGTGTGCAGGTCGCCGTGTGGTCGTGGGTGGCTCAATTAATGGTGGTCGTCGAGTACTGTCGATGATGATGGCTGGCCGTCTTGTTGTGATCACTTCAATTGGTGGCGGTTTCTTATTTGGTCTCTCCGTTCTGTCGGGACAACAAACGCCGGGAACAAACAAAGCTTTGAAACATAAAGACTTGCGCAAATTGCTCAAGTCGAATAGAAGGGATGGACAGCCAGAGAGATCCAGACACTTGCCCGAATTCCCACCCGGCGTTGTGCAGACGACATCTTTGATGGAGCCACCATCCTTCGTCGCGTTGTTACTGCTCCCCAAAATTATTCTCCCATCCCGATAAATCAATGGCGGAAGAAATTTCCCGATGGTGTTGACAGTCTGCATGACGGGGACGAGCGTGTCCGTCACATTCTACAACACAATCAAACAAACAAACGCAAACATTTTACAATCATTCAATGCACCCATTCAAAAGGAGTAGTCAAATGATATTGATTTTAATAATCTCACCTTGCCAAGAACGTTACGGCCCAAAGTGTACAATGCACTGCCCAATTCTTGATCGTCCGCAGGATCAATGACAAGCGGAGGGCTGGAGATCTTTTCTTCCGTATGACTGGCTGCTCCAATGTAATCTTCTTGACTCTCTTCCGACTCACTGGTAGGATTTTCAGTTGTCGTCGTCGGGTTCATGAACGTCGATGATGGTCCATGTCCATGTCCATGTCCATCCGAATCCGGACTCGACTTTTTCAAAAAGTATCGTCCCAATGAATTTAGAGCTCCCAACGTCTCGGAGACTTTACTCATCGAGGGGAGACTGAAATGTCTGGGTTGATAAGTAAACTGTGGCATGGATGGAGCTCTGTAGTTTGCAAACGGATTCGGCATGGATAACGGTATCGCTAGAACAAATTCACAACACAATTGCCGAAAGTTGCATCAGATGAATCGAATCAGGATCATCATAATTATCCATATATAAGTATATTCCTTTCCTCGTCCATTAAATTCAAATTAATGGAATCCCATTCAGGTTTTCCATTACCCGCGGAACATTCTCCTCCTCGATAAAACATATATTTAAGATTAGCTAAACGAGGAGAGAGAACTAAATGAACTAAATGAACTAAATGAACTAGTGAGTGAATCAAGAAAGCACCAAGGGATATGCTGATGCCCATCAATTCCTGGTGGCATCCCGTCGTCGTTTGTTTGAGAAATTTAAATATTCCAGTTTTTTGTTGGGATGGATGGGATTGATGAGACACACGTGGCCGTGGAGTGGAGAATTGGGGAATTTCATAGCCGTGTGATCGTGTGCGTATCAGTAAATGTGTAAAGAAATCGTTGAACCCACACACTCTTTAATTCCTTTCCATCCTCCCAATTTCACGAGTCCATCACCGCTCCACCATTTTCACGGTATAGAAAAACATTTACTTTTTTCTATAATATGTTAGTTTTCTAAAGCACATTTTCATTGCAGGGACTTGGCTGCTGTCAATGAAAGTTGAAACACTGCAAAGGCTTTGTGCGTGCACAAAAACAGACAGGATTTTCTGAGGTTTCTAATGATAATGGACTACGAAAACGGTGGAGTAATTAAATAAAAGCCGATCTGTGCGGAAAGAAGTCTGGAGCATGCTAGATACTAGAACATGCTACATATTTACATTTACATTTACATGCAGAGTTGGATGGAAAACAGGAAATTGAATTTGTCGAAAGGAAATCTACAGAATGTAATGTGTGTACAGAGAGCATCAAAGACTCAGACTAAATAATAACCAGCACATGCAGATAATTGTCAAAGTATAAAGAAATCCAATTGGTTCATAAATTGACACTTTCAATGATTGATTGGAGGAAGTGGAAAAGTGAGCCCTATAAAAGATAGTTAATATTTCGCACACGACAATTACCAAGTCATCGTTTGAGAAATTTAAATTCGATCTTTAGATGCACAAAAATGCAGGCTATCTTTAGGCAATCAGGATGAATGCACAACTTGCTCAAAATCTCACAGGTTAAAATTCAATTCAATTCAATTCAACTTTATTAACGTGTTAAAATGGAGTGTTGGTTTAACAAAGAAACCATCGGTACAAATGACGAGTGTCCCCCCATGAACACGACTAATTGACTATAACACTGGAAGTAAATGTGTGCTGGGTGGATTAATGTAACTCGTGAAATCCTGTACGTGCGCCTCCGCAATTACTTTCATCGTGATTAATCAGAAATCATTGAACAAAAATTGAGGGTTGTGAAAACTCGTAGCCATTATAATTTAGGGAAGACTTTGATTTCCATTGGCGGACAAGTCGAAATATGAATATGTAGGTACAAAAGAAACGGTGGAGGAGTGGAATGCCCGTCTACTGTTCCTTGTCATTTGTTATTGTCATCTCTCTCTCTCTCTCTCTCTCTCTCTCTCTCT